>PVKE010029788.1:0-20017 GCA_004027555.1 Craseonycteris thonglongyai | reverse complement strand
GAGATTCCTCAAAAAATTACGAATGGAATTACCATATGACCCAGCCATCCCTCTACTGGGCATCTACCCAAAAAACTTGAAAACCTTGATCTTTAAAGATGTTTGTACCCGCATGTTCATCGCAGCACTGTTCACAGTGGCCAGAACATGGAAACAACCAAAATGCCCTTCAATAGATGACTGGATAAAGAAGATGTGGCACATTTACACAATGGAATACTACTCAGCAATGAGAAATGAGAAATTATAGTCATTTCTGGCAACATGGATGGACCTAGAGACCATCTTATTAAGCGAAATAAGTCACATTTTCTTTTTAAAGAGAGTTGTAACTATCCACATATGCAAGTTTTAAATACAGTTTTCATTTGAAATAAAATTCCTTAAAAAGGGAAAATGACTTTAGCATTTAGCAAAGGGAGTCCCCTAAGAAACAAATTGTAAACAGATGGCTGAGAAAGATCACCCACATGCTGCGCACAGATCCCAAGGAGGCATTTCTAAGAATGAAGTGGCACTTCCCAGCCTGGGCCACTTCCCACAAGGATCCTTATTTAACCCACAGAAAACACAGAGTTTACACCTCTAGCCAAGAGGAGTCTCAGCACTCTTTTCCACTTAGTGATCCAAACTAGTTTAAACTCTCCCTAGTGCTTCAAGAGAAGCTAAGAGCCCACTGCTTGAGACACACAATGCTCTAATAAATCAGCGTTTGATGATTAGCCCTAAACTAACATCTTCCCATATAAATGGGCTGTTAAACCCAGCTAAGCATATTAAGCATTCAATTTAATGTATGACACACAGCTGTTTCACTTTCTCAGCAAGCAGAAGTTTCAAGATAACTTAAATCCCAGGCTTAATCAAGGAGAAAAAATCTCTTGGCAGTGTTGAAATATAATCCAAATGAGGGTGAGAGAGACCATTTTGCCATCACTAATGAGATATAATACCTAAATCAAATCCACAAAATAACCAGAGCAGAAACAAGTTCTGTTATCCAAGCCTATTTGTCTTTCCTTTTGATGCCATCAACATTTACAAGATGTTATCTACATTTGGCACAAGGCACCAAAATACAAGCAGTACATCCTCTGCAAACACACCTGCAATTTAACCCACCTCAACGCCCAAAAGTCAGAAGCAAAAAACTCACAGATTTGTCCTTCACAAGGAGTGCACAGCACTGAATTCCAGCCATCAGCATCTTGTGGGGGTTCCAGGCCACAGAGTCAGCTCTGTTATGTAAAACAATGAAAAAGACAGGGTAGGGGCATGCCCAATACGTTTCTACTGGAGGACAGAACACCATCATTCAGAACTTTGTATCCAATGCAGTGCTCAAAGGAATTCCTCGTTGGAATAGTTTGGAGAGTTTGTTTTTTTCTTCAAGTTAAACAGTGACTTTGTTTCTCTATTTTCAGAATGTCACTTCAGTAGGCAAAGTCCAAAGAGATCCCCTTGACTACATGAAAGGCCCGTGTGGGGGAAATAACGCTTACCTGTGGATACCGTGCAGAAGCCTGCAGTGTTTCCTGGACATCAGAGCTGAGCCACCCCAAGAAGCCTGTGGAGATAGTTATATAATACTAGTTCATATTAGATACGTGATGTTTATTAGATAGATGATGTTTATATAACCAAATGTTACTTCGCTGTTATTTGCTTACCAGCCAATTGGTCTAGAAATCCCTGAACTGACCACCTCGATGCTACTGCTTCCTCGTAAGTCGCTGTTAACCAACGTGTGCTCCACGAGAGTGAGACTGGCTCTGCTTGGCAGGCAGAGCCTCCTCACCACAGACGGGCTCCAACGGGCCCCAGGATTTAAACTCGTGCATCATAGACGGTTATATTAACCTACTGAGTTGTGTGTGGTACAAAAGAAGTTTAGGTGACGCTGGGATGGCTCAGCAGTTGAGCGCTTGCCTTGCAGTCCCAGGATCCAGGGTTTGATTCCTGGCCCCACCCATGCAACCCCATATGCTGAACTGCGGCACACAAGGTGGCCGCTGGGGCGTCTTAGTGACAAGGGTTCTTGCCTCTCGTGTGGCAGGCCTCCAGTTTGGTGACTGCCGCTAGAGGCCCCACAACCACCCTTGTGCAATGAAGCCATGTTGCAGCTAATGATGTGCCACTGTGGAGCCTGCTGTGGGCCTCCCCCCTTCCCTCCCTTACTCTCTCTCTCTCTCTCTTTCACCTCCTTTCAAACAATTAAAAAAAGAGAGAGATTTAAAAGATACAGTCCATATCATCTGAATCTTAGACTCTAAAATAAAATCTAGAACAAAATAAACAAACACAACAGATATAAATCCATACATATGAAGAACACTTTCATGGTTGCTAGGCTGGAGAGGGGTTGAAAAGTGGGTGAAAAGGGGGAAGGGATTAAGAAGTACAAAGTAATAGTTATAATATAATCATGGGGATATGCAAGTGCTGTCCAGAAAAAATCCAGCCACAAATGCTTCTACTTTTTATATTACTTGGCTGGATAATTTTCAGACAGCCCTCATAAAGTGTAGCATAAGTAACATAGTCAATAATATTATAATAACTATGTATTGTGTCAGATGCATACTGGACTTATCCGGAGGGATCATTTCATAAATTATATAAATGCCTAGTCGCTATGTTTTGCACCTGACGTTAATATATTACATGTGAACTGTAATTTAAAAATATGACAACTATCAAAAACTAATCAAAGGAAATAGATACTATCATTCCCACGCTGAGATTCTACAACACAAGGGTGCAAATGGTAATAAAGAGACAGGGCTGAGGGCTGGCATGCTGCAAATGAATGTGGCACACTGACAGGTGCACAGCTGGAACAACTAGAACTCATAGCCTACTAGCAAGGGCTAGGTGCAAATGAACCCCATTATTTCAAAAGCAGATCTCTTCAGTCAAATAATTTTCAGAAATATTTGCAAATCGAAAATGTCAGAGTGGGAAAAAGGAAACCCGAGTCTTAAGGAAGTCATATGTTGGAGAAGTAACTGTGAGCAAAGGCGAGGGGAACTGAGAATAAGAAGGCGAACGGATATGCCAGTCAATAACTGGAGGGAGGGAGGAAGAATCAATGTGAGAAAAAAGAAAGTCAGTTTGGTCCTAAATTAAGTCTTTTTTTTTTAAAAAAGACTTATTTTATTATTTGAGAGAAGGTGAAAGAGAAAGAGAAGGGGGAGGACCCAGAGCAGTCTCCATAGTTGTGACATGGTTTTATTTCACACAGGTGGATGTGGGGCCATGTGGGGCGACCACTGAACCAGGGGAAAACCTTCAACAGCAACCCGGGGGTTACCAGTTGCACCACAGTTCGGCATATAGATTTGCATGGGCTGGGGCCGGGAATCAAACCCTGGAGCTCGAAATTACTCAACTTCTGAGCTATGCTGGCATCACAGAGTGTTAAACTAAGACTTCCTAGTTTAATTTTAGAGCAGCGCAGGGTGATTGCAGTGAGGGAATATGAGGGAACTGGCTTGAGCTATGCTGAATGCTCTCCAAGGCTATTTACACCACAAAACATTGCATTGAAAGTGCACTTATCATTACTTCAATTTAATTATATATATATATATATATATATATATATGCTAAGGTTCAGAAGTGGTACACTGTCCACACTTTCACAGATAATAAAAACTAGATCTGGAAGCCAAAGCTCATTCTTATTTCAAACTAGTATCATAATTTAGGGAAGGTGACCAGTTGGCCAAATGATAGAGTCTCACTAAAGTGGAAAGATTATAATTTACATAGCATAATGTGGAAAGTGAAAGAAACGACTATTGCAAAAGCTGAGGCCATTGGTGCACGATAGAGTGGCCTTACATCTCATTTAAATACAGTTCTCTCATTCAGGGCTGGAACTACTAGAGTGAGTCACACAAGGTGCACAATTTAAGGAAGAACTCGCTCTCAGAGCCAGGCTCTTGCACAACCCTCAGAGTGAATGTCTCCTTAATTTGAGCCCTAGGAACCTCACTTGTCTCGCCTTCCTTCCAGCCCTGTCAGGTTCTCCTAGGCTTGTGGGCTGATGGTGATGTGCAAATCCCAAAGATTCCCAGCTACAGGATCCATGACTTGGGGTTGTCAGTCAAGTCCCCTTCCTGCTGCATTCTCTTCCCCCTTGTCATTCACAGTGGGCCATGTGGGACTAGAGAAACTTTAGCAGGCCTACTAATTGAGGATCCTCAGTTCTGGATTTTGAGATGTTGACCTTAATAAACATAAAGAGGATTTACTCATACATATTAGGTTCATTTGCTTCCATTACACATCCTAAACACTAAGTTGCCTTTTTTTCTCAAACCTTAGATCCCCAAATTCATTGAGAATCTACCAGCGATAAGTAGGGGAAGCATTAATTAGAAAAACTCAGACACACCCATTTACATTCTTACTCTTTGCGCCTGCTTTACACACTTCCTTGCACTTCTTCACGTCTCCTGCATTACCCCCTGCCTCTTCTTCCTTCCCCAAAAGTAAACAATGTTCTCCCAATGCTAGTGAGCTGTACTGAAGTTTTCAAATAATATGAAGTCTTTCAAGGCATTGGGTTTACAGAGTGGTTAGGCAGGATTAGGAACAGCTCATCCACAAATGTACCAGTATTCCTCAAAGGAACTGAAAGGAGAAAAATAACAGCTCTGATACCAATGCCCTACTTTCTATTTGCTTAACTTTCTAAATTCTAATTCTAAAACTTGCAAAAACATTGAACAAAACACCTAAGTGATGAAGGAGCTTGGTTTTCTACCTCAATAAGGGCCATCATTTATTGAGCTATTACTATATGCTAGGCACCACAGTTACCACTTTACTTTCATTTTTTTAATTACTTAGTTAAAAATTAATAGAAATGGGGAAGCCGGGATGGCTCAGTGGGTTAAGCGCTCACTATGCAGCCCCAGGGACCGAGGATCAAATCCTGGCCCCGGCCCGTGCGGACTCATACGCTGAACTGAGGAGTGCCCCCAGTTCAGTTCTCACCGGGGTGAGACCCCAGCCCAGTTCCTGCCCTGTGCAGCCCCGCCCACCTGTGGAATGAAACTACGTGGAAAAACCAATGATGTACAACTATGGAGACTGTTCTGGGCCCTCTCCCTTCTCTCTGTCTCTGTCTCTGTCTCTGTATCTCTCTCTGTCAAAAACAATAAAAATAATTCTTTAAAAAAAAATGAAAAGAAAGGAGCAGTCCTGATAGGAAGGTGGATGCAGGGTTGGATTGCAAATCTAGCAGCTTCTCACCTGTGATTTCAAATACAACATGTACTGTGCCCTGCGACTTGGAATGAAGTGTGGCTGACAGACTTTAGGAAGCTTTGCTGGGAGTGTGACCCTTCACAGCAGCCATAACCTCTGCTTCAGACAAGGGCTAGACCAGCCTGGCCCCAGTCTGAGGCAGCAGCTGGAGGAATCTTTGCTCTCATGGAGGAAGAATAGCATTGGGGGCAAAAAATGCCAACCTAACTGAAGTTCTTATTCAATTGTTTAAAATGCATTGTAATTAACCAAATTGAAGACACTATTAAATGTAAGGGTCACCATTTTTTGTGTATCATTAAGAAAGAAAAACAAATGACATCATCATACAAATTTTAGGCATGTTAAAAATGTTAAAAATAAGTGTATCTTAAAATTAATAAATTATGATATATATCCAAGGTGACTTGCTGTTTTGGAAAACCCAGAAGAATATGCAAATCATAGTTGCATTTTTAAAAAGAAATAAAGTAAATACCAGTTTTTGATATATTAAAAGATCTTTAAACTAGTCTTTAGAAAATTCCCAATAGGTTGAAGTAAGTATTGCAATTTTGTAATTATTTGTCTTTAAAATTAATAAACTATGAATGGTGTAAAAAGTTTCTTCAAGATAAGCTACATGCTTCTGTATAAATTTTTGACAGATTTTTTTCCTGCAATATTAATTTAGGATGGGTGAACACTGTCCTAATTTAATGTTAGAGCTAATTTCTTGAATAGACCAGATAAACTGTTGTCCAATTTAATCTAATATTATAGGCAGTCACTATATGCCTACTATGTGTAAATGTTTTACATGTTTCCTTATAGAAGCATTTCCTTAAAAAATTCAATCTTTAAAATTTAGAAAGTCTAGAGAGGTTTTTATTCATATGTACAAACCACAATTCTCTCTAAGCCTCATAAATCTCCTAATATCACTTCCAATTTAGAAACTGCTGTAGTTACTGTTTTATATAAATGATATAATTCATATTTGATGTTTCTTTTATGAGAATAGAATTTTTAAGCATAAATGCTGATGTATTTTATCTTTCCCCTCATTTCCACAATCATAGAAGTACTCACTTTATATTATCTTTTAGGGCATAATGTATTATTATGTTTCTAAGTGTATAAAATCAATAAGATAGCAGTTGAAATGCAAACATACAAACATTACAATTCCATTTAAAGATGTCACAAATAGTCTACCTGAAGTATTGCCATTGGCACAATGAGTCTATAACTCTAGTGAATTCTTATTAACTGCTGCTTTTTACCAAACATTAGCATACATTTAATGAAAGCTTTGAGTTACAGAAAAATTCTCTCTACATCATATCATAGACATTTTACTTTGAAAAAATAAAATCATCCAAACTATACAATTATGTACAGGTTTGCCCTCGAAATGTTCATTTACCTTCTGCTCAGCAAGTCAAAAATATCGCCCTTTCTTTTTTTCTGATAAGGAGGCTCTGAGTCCCTCACTTACCAGAGGAAATTTCCCTAAAATCCCATCAGTGTGTTCAATAGTCCTTTCTATTGGGTTGACTCTATAACTACTTAACTCCTGGTTACACACACACACACACACACACACACACACACTCAACAAGCATTTATAACTGGCTGAACACAACTTTTTAATGCTAAATAAAATTTTAAGAGTTACCTTTAATTAAAGAAAAATTATTATGAACAACCTCAGGATTTATAAAATTAATGAGAAAAAATGCTAATTCTTTAAGTTAGAAAATTATGAAAAGTATATGTTATCCCAATCCTTCTCAAATGGTTATCTATATAATAGACTGAGATAAAACCCTGCTTTAATTAGACCATGAAATTCTGTAGTGCAGCTTTTCGTGTTTTCTAGCTGATTGGAATCACATAATTTTAAAGCTAGAAGATACTTAACAGACCACATTAACCACATTACACTTTACAAATGAAGAGGTCTCAATAAAGAAGAGACTAATAGAATCCCCAAATCAGTGTCTCGACTCTAGAGTCCATAATGTGACCCTTACACCAGGCTGCCTCAATGACAGTAGATTCAAGGGACCAAAGAAAATGATTCAAGGGAGAAGAAATAAAATGGAATCCAGAAAACTGAAACAAAATTTATATCAAGTCTTAGAATCTTCTTTATACAATACGCAAACTGACATGTTTATTTTCCCTAATTAGAAATACATATTTATATAAAGGTAGTTGGGGACCTCACATCTAGTTTCTGAGAATATAAATAACTTACCACCAAAGCAGAAAAAAAAATAAACAAACAGCTATGTGCATACGTATGAACTTACATCCACATGAAGCCAGAGGCCATGCCTCTCACAGACTGTTGCTATGGCATCCAGAGGATCAAACGCTCCCAGCACAGTTGTACCAGAGGTGGCACAGACAAGAAATGGTGCTGCTCCCTGTGAGGACACACACATTAGAATTGTCACCATCACCTCCACATTTGTTCTGCAATAGGCTAGTAAATGTAAAGGTTATATATCCAGAAATTTATATTTTTTGGAGAAAATCATTAATTCAGTGAATGTTTTTAAATTTCTGCAGTATATAGTGTCTTACTATAAATAGGTTAAGGAAACTGAGGAATGCTATGACAATACTAGTCCTTTGTCCCAGCTCACTATGTATCCTGACTACTTTTTAGTCTCCTTTTCTTTCTATAATGCTTTCTGTTCTTAGATTCCCCAGGTAGAAAGTGAACCACCTCATCCACATTGGTAAGCTGGCAGTCTGCATGATTCCTGACTCCTTCATGGGGAGATTCATTGGAGCCTGCTGAGTGCCAGCATTATTACCCTTCTCCGAAGTAGAAGAGAACACATTTGGAAGACAAACAGCTCTAGGGACAAACCCTGCAGGCCTGTCTGCTCATCTCCTTATGAAGTAGGTGCTGTTACAAAATAAACAATGTGCTCAGGTACTAATTGGGTATAGAAGGATAGGATATCCTCACTGGAATACACTCTCCAAACAGGTGCTGCAACAGAGAAATCTGTTAGAATGTGCTAGAAGAGAGACTAGTATCACTCCTATCATGACTTTTCCTCCTCATACAACTGATGGCTGCATCTTGTAGAGTGAACAGGTGCCAAAGGAATTGGAGAGAAAGGGGAGAATGTGGGAACCCATGCAGAGATGAATGGTAATTCCAGCCAAGCTAGCCAGCAACTTGGCCCCATAACAGACTTTGTGGCAATCAAGTAGAAGACAGTCCCAGAGGCTGAATGGACCCATCCTTGGTGCCTTGGAGAGAAAATTTTCAGACAAAGGTGAGAGTGGGGGAAGCAGTGAGAAACCGAAGGTTCTAGAGCATCTGAGGAATAAGTGACAAGAACATTTACTGCCTATTAAGTTCCTTGCTACCTCCATTTAAGATAGAGTCATTTTATTCTCAATTTCACGCTGAAGTGCAGTTGTTCTTGTAAAATATGTGTGTATCTCATTTTAATGTCAGTTGTTGCATTTGAGCTAGACTCCCTCAGTGTAGCTGACCACTGACAAATACATTATTTTTCAGTGGGACTGGAGGTACAGCAAGGACACTTGGTCCACATCTCAGAATTGAGATGCACATGAATCAAAGTGCTAGTAATATACAATTAATGCATTTGCCATTTGGGCAGATGGTTGTGACACATGGAATCTAGTTGACTCAAACTTCTTAGAGGGGGCCTTCATGCGACATTGCCTCTGGGGAACCATGGTTTAAGAATTCTTCCCTGGACTCAATAACCAACAGGTTATCTCTTTATCATGTCAGTGACATAAAGGAAATGAAACCAGATTTACATCAATCATTAAAAGCAATAGAAAAAGTAATTTACTAAAACCATGTAAGGTGTCTTTAACTGTTGGGTTTTTCCTCATAAACTATATGACATTCTGACAGTTGTGAGAAAATACCTATGCAAGCTATTATCAATTATTAATGACTTCCCCTAACCTTTTTAATAATCTAGCTATAAATAGAAGGCCCAGAAATTAAACTTTTGCAATCTGGATTTAACATTCCATATTTTTTTCCTTTTGCATATCTCATGAGATTAATGAGAATTTCAGTGGAAACAGTATTGATGGTGTGCTGCCAGTGAGCTGTATTCCCTGAGAAAATTTGCAATTTCAAACAGTCATCCACAAAAACACTTCCAAACGTTCAGTGGTTACACTAGTTTTATTTTTTCCTAAGTACTCTAGAGCTTTGAACGCCTCTGTGGTTTTTACCATCTTTGTAATGGTAACAAGTAAAGGTCACTGCCTAATGGATTTTTAATGGATTGTGATTGACCAGGAAATGGAATCACTGAAGAAATTTTTTTTAAAAGTTAAAAAGTTGATGTACTATTTTCTATGTCTAAAACAAACCAAGTTAAAAGCTTGAAACAAAACAACTAGGTCTGAAGCTACTGCGAAAAATAAACTAGTCGTCAGGTATTACTATCTCAGAATGGATGTGAGCTTTGTCCTTGGTGAATCCAGCCTCCAGTTTTAACTGACTTGAAAGAAAACTGAGGATACATAGCTCTCACTCCATTGCCCTACTTTTAAATGTGCCTAAAGCAATTTTTCCTTTTTAAAAATTTCTTTTTTCAAGTTCTCAACTCTAAAATCTATTAATTTCATGTATTTTCATTGTTAAAACAACAAAAGTTTACACAACGAAAATAATGAGTGTAGTGAGATAAAACCCATCAAATATACTAGAACATGAGTTCTTAATGTTACTAAGAAAAGAAAAAAAAAATTTTGGCTGTCTTAGGGGATGCCAGGCAATTAAGTCATTATTTTGAAAGGAAATAAGAGGACAGAAGAAAACACTTAATCCTGCTCTGCCTGTGCAAACTGTTTCCTTAGGGAATCCAAATAGGGATGGGAGAACACTTTTCTTTATGGTAAGATGCCCACCAATAAATGAAGAATGAATGAGAAAATAAATTAGAATATCACCTAATGAAATAATGGGTCTAGACAATGATCATTAATGGCAGCAAAATTCATGAGATAAGAGGATGAAGCAGAGCTCGGTACCAGATGGACTGGCAGTACCCAAGCCCTCCAATCAATGTTTTATCATAGATAGAAACAGGGGATGTTTTCTGATAAAAGGACAAATGTTACTCATTAATCCTTCCTGGTAAAAATTCCAATCAGAATCTCACGAGTCTCAAGATCCAACTGCCAATTTACAGGAAATAGAAAGAACAAATGGGTAATGCGGGGTGGGGAGTTGGGGCAGGGGATTTAGATTTTCAAATTCTTGATGTAATCTACCTAACCAATAATGGGGAAAAACTATTCAGACAAAAACTTGGCTTCTTCCAAGTTTCTTTAATTGCAGGAATAAAAATAAAATAAAATAAAATAAAAGAAAGAAAGAAAAGAAAAAAGGAGAAGGAGGAAGCTATAGACTAGGAAGGATTTATGTGATAAATCAAACTAATACGACATATAGAGCTTGCATGAAAGCTTATTTGAGTAAGCCAACTATTTTTTTTTTAAGGCAATGGGAGAAACTTTAATATACCGTGGATATTTGATGATTTTAAGAAATTATTTCTTATAATGGTATTACTTTTAAAAAGAGAGTACATATTTTATGGATATGCTGAACTGGTTATAGGTCAAATGATATGATGTGTGGGATTTGCTTCGAACTAATCTAGTGGTGGTAAGAGGGGACAGGGTGCGGACAAAAAAGAATGAAGCATAAGCTAAAGCTTGTTCACACGAATGATGGACATATGGATGCTCATTACACTAGTTATGTATTTATTTGAAATTTTCCAAAAGGAAAAGTTCAAAATTCAAAAATTCAAGAAAGAGAGAGGAAGGAAGGAAAACAAGGAAAAAGAGAGAGGGTGGAAGAAATGAATGAATCATATGAACCATACAAAAAGTACAATAAACATTCTCCACCAAAAAATATTAATGACACTAAGAAAGTTCTTTTTGACAATAACTTCTGTAGAAAAAGATAGAATAAGATTTTTAAAAAAAGATGAAGCTAGAATTCAATATCTGTAGTTCACAATGGAACAAACAGGTTGTAATGTAGAATTTTACCCAAGAGTCAAGGAAATCTGATCATCTATACCACCAGACAACTATCAAGTCAACTTGTCACTGGAATGCTTTTTTAAACATGAAGACAACTATAGATCTAAGGACACACTTGAAGCCAATACATCTGCAACAGAGGCAAACATTTTTAAGTACAGAATTTTAAACCAAATACAATAATCTAGCATGCTCTGAATAAGGTGACTATATATAACTTTAAAATATAAAGGATAAAATAACAAACATAATAGCAAAACTTAAAATATAAAAATAAAAGAACCCATTTTCTTAGAGTGCGGAGTCCTATGGGAAGAGTCACTTCCATTCCAGCTCAGAAGCAGTCCCACCTGACCTTGGTGCTACTTAGTAGAAAGTTCTGGGAGAACAGTCTAGAGCTCCTTTAGCAATGAGGACCATGGTGGGGTGGAGGGGGGAAGCCATAAAGTAGGTACATCTAATCTAATAGGCTTTGGGTCCAAGAAGCAAGATGACTGGCACCAACACAATGGCACACCTATAAAGCAGGTGTCAGGGCCAGTATTAGCTGGAGTATAGCAGGTGACCAGAGCCATGCTTTGCTTTCCCCAGCAACAGACATGTCAGCTTTAATACATCCTGGAAACTAAGAAAGAGAGACTATTATGCTAGAGCTGAAATATTAGACCCAGACCCAACACATGGTGATGGTTATGGATGAACTTCAGGTAGGAGCAAGCTACAAGGCTAGGTTTGATCAAGAAACCAGGGATCATTCTGAACACAACCCAAAGACAGCTGATTTTGCTTGCAGAAGTCTGAGTCAGGAGTTATGTGGGTGAGTGGTTGCAGGGGCTCTGCTGGAGAGGCTAGGTTCACCTCTCCAGGCTAATTCTAGGCAAGAATACTGAGTACGGCGATGTCAGTGTTTTTACAGGCTCTGGCCAAATGGCATGAGAACAGCTGAGAAACTCTAGAATACGCAGAGCCAAGCACCTGGAAATAGAGCATCTGTAAATGACTTACCCTTTGTTAATTTTAACATTCTCTCTTCTCTGTCCCACACATAGTTGTGGTTCTAACTGCTTGTGTTCCCTCCCTGGCCCTCTATTCCTCACACCCAAACACGTGCATACATTTCTTTTTCCTCTTTTTCTCTTTCCCCTCTCACCTCTTTTCTGGCTTGCCAGATTTTCTTCTCCAGTTCCTCGGGTATCATTTTACCTCTAAGAGACACAGATTTAACACATTTAGTTATGTTTAGTAATGAGCAGGCATTGGTACTGATTTTAAAAATGTATGAATTTCTCCCTCCACCCACCAGGCTTCCGGATCCTGTCCCCATTACCTTCCATCTGTTTCGACAAAGCAAACATTCTCAGTGCCAATCCCAAGAAAGGAGGCTGCCTTCTTCATAGAGTAATGACACTAAATTAAAAGGGACAAAGGGGAAAAGAAAAACATGAATGCACAGCATGAAAAAACTATTGCTTATTATCTAAATGACTGCCATATAGCTGAGCCCAATATTTGGAATACTATTAACATAAAAGAAAGAAAAAGTACTAATTCACTTGAGCTCCTTGGTGAGAATATTGACTTTGATTGGGTCTGAGAAACCAGGATTTAATTCAAAGTTTTCCCAGTTACAGCTATGGAAATTTGAGCAAAGAGTGTATACTCTCCAAGCCTCAGCTTGCTGACTCTTAAAGTGGGTGTATGGATGCCTACACAATCTTTGTCACAGAATTAAATGGGTTCACATTTGTGAAGGGCTTAGCATAGAGCCTAGCACGTGGAACAAACTGCATCACTGGAGGCTGTTATTTTCCAGAGCATCAAGAAAAGTTTCCCTTGATGCAACCAATAAGACCCAGTAGTAATGGAAAGAGAACCTCATCCACCACTAACACAAAACTCTCTGAGAGGCGAGCAGGAATCTGCCTCAAAATGTATAATCATAGATACAAAAGAATTTCATTAGTTTCAAGAGCAAATAATGGGTTATAAATGCTGATCAGACACTTGGACCAATCTTGTTTAATACTGAATGAAAGACTGAAATTAGACACACAGTAATGTGGCTAAAATCATACTCACAAAAGTAATAATAATTTATAGACACTTTACACTCTTCAGCCTGGCATGAATGAGGCTAATGGCTCTGGAATGAGGTCTGGTCTATTTCTTGTTGGAAATAGTATATGCTGCAAATTGTTAGGCCCTTTTTGTCCTACAACATAAAGTCTATAAGATAATTAGTATTCAAACATTGGAGATGTCAGTCTTTCTACATTAGTGTGGACAGGTGGTCAATTAATTCTTTCTCATGCCAGAAAAATGAAGGCGCTAAAAGACATTATTATACTGACAAACATTAGTAATTTAATTTGTAGGTATGAATACATTAAAGAAGTAGTCATGCCTTCACACTTAACTTGATATATACCCTCAAATGTGGTAATTTTTTTCTTCTTTTGTCAAGAGAGTTTTATTGGAAGCTCTTTTTTTTTTAACTCTAAAAATAAATGCAGAAGTAACACCACCAGGAAAAATAAAACCATTCTAAGTAATTAATTTCCAAATATCAAATAAGACATGTCCAAAATGCCTGTAGGATGTATTAATTTCAGATTGTTGCAAGAATATATGTATATTGAGATGTAATAATGTACATAAAATGTAATTAATTCTCTGCCTGCTACATGAGCCCACTGTAACTAGGGTGACACAGCTAAGGCCAATTATTTCTCACCAGGGAGTCGGGCTCTAGCAACCAAGCAGCTATTGATTTCACAGTGATAAACAGTATCTTACTTCACCGACACATGCCAATAAGAAAAATCACATTGCTTTGCCCTGAGGAATAGTAAAATATCCCCAGCCAGCACATGTATGAAATAAAACACTGGTAACCACAGTAAGAATAGCTTCAATGGAGCTAACTTTGGGCACCTCAGGGCAAAGTATAGTCCAATGTCAATCTCAAATGCATAAGGACAGATTAAAAACAGTCTGCAAAACTGAAGTCTAGACATCTGAAAGCTTCAGAGGAGGAAAAGAGCCCAGATGGGGAAAAAGAGAAATAGCGCAATGCCTCGGACATGCTGAGCTGTTTCAAGGAAAGGAAAAACCTACAAGGCTGGAGTTCAGAGTAACAGCTGCATTTAGAAAGGAACAGTGGCTGCTCCCATCACTGGCAGGAGATAAGTCAGTCGGTCTAAGACCCAATCTCCCCCTAGGTTTCATCTGTCTATAGGAAATGCAAAAATCCCAGTGGGTGTTCATTTCTATAAAAAGACAACGGCAAATGGCTACATGAAAGACAGAATTGCACGGATGTTTTCCTTTCTGGGTACAGTAAGGATTTCTTTCTCTGTGACCTTGGATTTCTGCTTCCCCTCCTGTAGACTGTTCTGGACACCTGAACTTCTAGTGCTCACTAGTTGAATGCTCAAACCAACCCTGGCTAGTGGGATGAGCAAGATTGGTGACTATCATATGTTAGGGAATAAAGAAGAGGACTTCTGCAAGGACACACAGCTGGTTCTGTTCCAAAAGAAGCAGGGCCAGAGTCCAGGTGGACGGCTCTAGGCTCTGACTGACATCCTAACAACACCTGCAATAACGCCCAAGCCTGGGTCAGTGTGAGAGGAGCTCTTAAAAGCTCTCCTGAAAGTACAGGAATTAAACAACTAAAATCCAACCAGGGGATCTCTAAGTAACACACAGCCTCAGCTGAGGGACCATTCATTGCAAGAAAATCCCTAAAGCCAGAGAAAGGGAGGTGAGTGAGAGAGAAGGGAAGGGTGTGGTGTAGAGACACATTGCACAGTGTGACCCAGACACCTACCCAGAAACTGGCAGAGGAGAGACTGAGGAGAGGGCCCGGGAAAACAAGCCCAGGTGCACAACAATCTCAGGAGGGTTGGATGCTGGGAGCTCACAGGAGCAGAGGTGCAGGCCACCAGAGGGCAGGGCAGATGAAAGGAGCATAATGCGGGTGGCAATGGCATGGTACAAGTAGCAAGAGTGCCAGGAGAACAACCTAGTGTGGCTCAAGTGGCTGAAGTGCAGTGTAGGTGGCCGGAGTGTGAAACTGTTGGCTGAAGTGTGTGTCTGGCAACTGAAGCTAGGTGTGGCCCTGAACGTGGTGGGGTCCCAGCCAGGGCCCTGCCCAGCCTTGGACACAAAGCCTGGCTGCTGCTCTGTGCTCTCTCCCAAAGCTCACCACCCCCAACTCTACCCAGTGTCTCCATTAAGTCAGCTGCAGCTGGGAAGCCACCATTACCCTCTGCCACAAAGACACCTGTGCCTTTTTCAATAAACCCCACCCCCACCCTTCCTGCTGAAGTCAGTAGGGGGACCCAGGTAAACTGTGAAGCACAGGCATGGCAGCTTCTGACTGCAGTGGGATATCAGAGACACAGAATACCATCGCCCACCATATCTTCCCAAATAAGAGGTGTACAGAAACCAAGGCGACTGAGTCAAAGAGAAGCCCACCTTCTAGGAAGTCTCCCACTGTGAGAAAACCAAATAAACAAGAGAAAATATTGTAAGATGCTGCAAAAACACCAGCCAGGAAGTGACAGAAAGAATCTTTCACATCTACCAAGGGAAAAGGCCTTATGCTTAGGAAGAAAAATACCCCAACAGCAGTGTGTACCCTAGAGAACAAAGCTGCTCTGAAAGAAAATGGATAATCTCCAGAAAAGAAACATAAAGACATGAAAATAGAAGAGCTAAATGACACGAAATTCAAGATTACAGTTCTGAAAACACTCAAAGAGATCAAAGAAAGGCAGCTAAGCACAGAAAAGCAGCTAAATGTTCTCAGAAAGAAAATCTGCAAGAAAAAGTTATACTTTAACAAAGAAATTGAAACTATAAAAAAGAACCAAATAGAAATTCTGGAGATAAACAACATAATAAAAGAAATGAAAATGAAGTAGCTAGCATAGGAAGCAGAGCCAACCAGATGGAGAAAAAAATAGTGATCAAAGATAAAAATCTGAAAATTTTACAGTAGAAAGAAGAGAGAAACCTGAGAGTTAAAAGAAATGAAAGATCTCTACAAGAACTGCCTGACTCCATTAGAAAGAGCAACATAGGGATAATGGGTATTCTGGAGGGAGCAGAGAACAGGATGGGTACAGACAATTTGTTCAGACAAATAATAGATGAGAATTTTCCAAATCTATGTAAAGAAGTGAAACCTCAATTTCAAGAAGAAAATTCTAGCAGGCCTTCTCCAAGGCACATTATACCAAAAATCCCAAAGGTCAAAGACAAAAAGAGAATCCTCAAATCAGCCAGGGAAAAGAAAAATCATAACCTATAAAGGAAAGTCCATCAGACTGTCATCAGATTTCTCAACAAAAACTCTGCAAGCCAGTATAGAGTGGAATCAATTCTCAAATTATTGAAGGAGAGAAATTAGCAGCCAAGAATCATTTACCCAGCAAAGTTATCCTTTAGATATGAAGGAAGAATAAAAACCTTTTCAGACATACAGAACCTGAGGAAATTTTCCAGGACAAGGCCAGCATTTCAAGAAATGCCAAAAGAGTCTATTTGAACTGAAAGAAAAAGTAAAAATAAATAGGGATAAATGGAAACAACAAAAACATAAAAGGAGAGAAAGTAAAGGTTTAAAATTTCCAAAAGAATAGACATAAGCATGCTTAAGAAAAGAGATCTCTGCATATATGAAAGTTTCTTTTACATAAACTTCATGGTAACCCCTCAAAAAAAATTTTTAGAACTGAGACACATGAAAAACAAACAAAAAGATGAAACAAAGAAAAAAATTCATAAAACACCATCAAACTAAAATAGAAGACAGAAAGAAAAAAGCAACAAAGCAAACAAGACAAAGAGCTACCAGAAAATGAAAGATAAAATGGCTACAGGACATCCTCGAATATCAGTCATCACCTTAAATGTAAATTCACTGAACTCATCAATAAAAGGACACAGAGTAGCAAACTGGATTAAAAACAAAACTCAACCTTATGCTCCCCCCAAGAAACACACCTCAGCCACAAGGACAAATACAGACACAAAGTGCAAGAGTGCAAATTGATACTCCAAGCAAATGTCAGCCAGAGAAAAGTGGGTGTAGCTACACTTATATCTGACAAAACAGATTTAGGAATAAGAAAGGCAACGAGAAACAGAGATGAACATTTTATAACGATAAAGGGAACTATTCAACATGAAGACATGAAACATTAATATATTTGCCCCCAACCAGGAACCACTAAAATTTACAAAGCAACTACTAAAAAGAGAAACTGACAAAAAATACCCTTATAGTAGAATACCTAAACATACCCTTGATAGCCATGGACAGATCCTCCAAACAGAAAATGAATAACAAAATAACAATTTTAAATGATTCATTATAGTAATTAGACATAATTTACATTTACTTTTCTGGTGCATATAGAACATTCTCGAGGATAAACCATATGCTGGGACACAAAGCTATCATCAGCAAATTTAAGAACACTGAAATCATACCAAGTGTATTCTCTGACCACAAAGCTTGGAAGTTGGAGATCAACTACAAAAAGGAAGCAGAACAAAAACACATATACATAGAGATTAAACAATAGGTTATTTAAAAATGACTGGATCAGAGAAGAAATAAAAGAAGAGATAAAAAAGGTACATAGAAACCAACAATGATGAAAATATAACATAACAACATGACTGGAATGCAGAGAAAGCAGTCACAAGAGGGAAATTTATAAAACTTCAGGCCTATCTCACATCTTCAATAACTAGAAAAAAAGAACAACAAAAGGCCAAAGTTAGTAGAAGGAAGAAAATAGTAAAATTGGAGCAGAACTAAATGAAATAGAGAACAAAAAACAATAGAAAACATTAATGCAATGAAGAGCTGGTTCTTTGAAAACGTTAATAAAATCGACAAACCACTGACTAGGCTCACCAAAGGAAAGAGAAAAGATACAAAAAACCAAAGTTACAAAAGAAAGACAGGAAAATACAACTAATATCACAGAAATATGATGGATCATATAAGAATATTATAAAGGCTGTATGCAGCCAAATTTAGCAACCTAGAAGAAATGGATGTGTTTCTAGAAACATATAGTCTACCTAAACTAAAAAGAGAAGAACTAGATCATCTAAATAGCCAAATCAACAGTAAGGAAATTGAAACAATCATTCAAAACCTCTCCAAAAGCAAATGTCCAGGACTAGACAGTCTCACTAATTTGGCAGGCATTCAAAAAAGAATTAACACATATCTCCTCAAGCTTTTCCAAGAAATTGAAGAAAAGGCAATACTACTTCCCAACTCATTCTACAAGGTCAATATTACTCTAATACCAAAGCCTGAGAAGGACAACACAAAAAAAGAAAACTATAGACCAATATTTCTGATGAACACTGATGCAAATATCCTAAACAAAATACTAGCAAATAGAATACAACAATGCATTAAAGAGATTATACATCATGATAAAGTGGGATTTTTTCCCAGGGGCACAGAATGGTTCAACTTACGCTAATTAATCATCGTGAAAAACCACATAAACAAAATACAAGATGAAAGCCATATGATTATAGCAATTGATACAGAAAAAGCATTTGACAAGATAAAGGGTGTCCCAAAATTCATGCAGATTTGAATTTTGCATCATTTGTGCGGGAAGTGTTGCCAACAACAAAAAAGGACAGTGTGACAGCTGACAGTTCAGGGTTATTAAAAGTGGAGTGCTACATGAAAGAACAATGCATTTTCATTGTTGAGCAATAAAAATTTACAATTTTTAATTATAAAACTGTGTTTTCTATCAAAATTACTTCTTGCGTGAATTTTGGGACACCCTTTATAGCATCCATTTATGATCAAAACACTTAATAAAATATATAGGGTATAGAAGGAAAGTACCTCAATATAATGAAGGCCATATATAACAAACCTTCAGCAAATATCATACTGAATGGAGCAAAACTGAAATCTTTTCTTCTAAAATCAGAACAAGACAGAGATGACTCCTGTCACCACTGCTATTCAACATAGTGCTGGAAGTTCTAGCCATAACAATCAAGCAGGAGAAAGAAATAAAAGGTATCTGAATTGGGAGTGAAGAAGTTAAACTGTCACTTTTTGCACACGACATGATCCTTTATATAGAAAACCCTAAAGACTCCACCAGGAAACTATTAGAAATAATAAATAAATATAGTAAAATTGCAGAATACAAAATCAATGTGCAAAAGTCCACAGCATTTTTATTTACAAACAACAAGGTTTCAGAAAAGGAAATAAGAAAAAAAATACCCTTTGCAATCACAACAAAAAGAATAAAATGCCTAGAAATAACAAAGAATGTGAAAGACTTGCAAAACTAGAAATTGGAAAACTATAAGATACTACTAAAATAAATTGAAGGAGACACACAGAAATGGAAAAATATTCTGTATTCATGTATTGGAAGAATCAACAGAGTTAAAACAGCCATATTATCAAAAGCAGTAAACAGATTTAATGGAATTCCCATCAAAATCCCACTGACATTCTTTCAAGAAATAGGTTTTAAAAATCAACATTTGTATGGAACCAAAATAGGCCCAGAATTACCAAAGCAATCCTACAAAAGAAAGAGAAGAAGAAGAAGAAGAAGAAGAAGAAGAAGAAGAAGAA
>PVKE010029787.1:0-20017 GCA_004027555.1 Craseonycteris thonglongyai | reverse complement strand
TGCTTGAGCTGGACCACACCTGAAGGATTCCTGTCCTCACTAGCTTGCGCAGAACTCCCTGCAATGTGTCAGTCCTTCAGAGTAGCTGGACTATGTTGAGCTGATGCCATCACTGCAAACCTCTCTGTCTCTGAAAAACTAAGACTGAAGTTTAAGGGAAAATTGGGATTTTTTTTAAATTAAAAAACTTGATTGAAGAAAAAAAAAAAAAAAAAAAAAAAAAGAGCCCATCCATGACATACACACAGTATGAACAAAACAAATCTTTTTTGTTGTTGTTAGACTATTGGGATCATTTGTTATTGCATCGTCACCTAGCCTAAACTGACAGATACAACTCCTTTCAGGATTATTCATAGAGCGTTGGAAGTTAAAGCACAACAATATGGAAACCCGTAAGTCATAATGATGTGAGGCACAGTGTTCTCCCACAGAGGAAGAAACCTAGATGTGCTGCCAAGTGTCAGAGATACCTTCACACATGAAAATTCTTCTTCTGGTCCAGGTTCTTTATTGGCAAAGTGTTTTTACCATTTTTAAGATGTCTATAGGAGTTTCCAAAGGAGGCCAACAAAATCAGACCAAAACAAAAAGCTGTGGGTATACGTAAGGGGATAGGGGACAAAAGAAAGGTTGACAGACCAAGAGTTGTAAGGGACTTATAAAGTTGCATGCTGAAAGGAAATGACATTGCTGAGAGTTTTTTTATGACCTACTTCAGTGTATTGGAAGAAATGTCAGCGATCTGAAGGTTGCTAACATAAATTTGACAGAAAAAAACAGCTTCAATGCTCTAGCTCTACTGCAAGGCCCAAACCAACCTGAGCATTTCTAGGGCACACATCTGTACTTGGTGACAACGTAACAGTAACAACAGGTGATGACAAATGATTGCGCATATTGAACAGTGGTACCGTATCAACAGATGTTAAACAGAACATTATGTGGCAGGTCCATGTGACAAATGTGTATATTATTATAACAGGGCTCTTTAAGAGCCTAAAACAGTCTTGACTCAATGCTAAATACTCAATACTTAATATTAAAGCCATTTCTAAACCTCAGCACATTGACACCAAAGACCAGACAACTCTTTGTTGTGGGGACTGTCCTGTGCATGTGTGGGGTTGTTGGACAGCATCCTTGGTCTTACCCATTTGATGCCAGTAGCACCCCCCACAGTTGTGACACCCAGAAATGTCTCCAAACATTGCCCAATGTCCCCATGTGTCTAAAGGCACAGCTTTAGTAGTGGGAAATAAGAAGCCATGCATACAAAACTGGATGGCTTTTGGTTTAAAGCTCTTCACTTTGCTTACAAGTCAACCCAACGCCGGCCCCTTTCCTAGTAACCATGGTTGATTGACTACCTACTGTAGACAGTAAACATAATTTGAATACCCAGTATAGCATGGAGATTCAGCACTTGGCTTTGGTGTCCCCAGCCTGGGTTAGAATCCTGGTGCTGCTATTGGTTTGTGTGTGAGACCCAGGGTAAGTTTCTTTACCTCGCTGCCATTGTCTCCACATCTATAAAATGAAATAACATCCTGCAGATGAGACAACATAGGGTTGTGAGAATCCAATGAGTCAATGCTATAAGGAGTTCAGAACGGAGTCTAGGATATAGCAAACCGTCAGTAGGTGCTTACTGTTGTTCTTAACCTTTACAACAACCCTGCAAGGTAGGGGATATTGTCTCCATTGTATCCGCATGAAAGAGGATGCCCAGGGAAGTCAAGTGCAAAACCACACAGCGGCTAAGTCAGTTGGCCGGCAAGGAAAGGAGTCAGAATTCGAAGTGCAGAAGTGCAGAAGTGCAGAGTTTTCACGGCAGCCCGGGCTGGGCGAAGACAGGTCGGGTTCCACCTGGGAGGAAGGGGTTCTCTTTTAGGCATGAAAACGGGAACTGGTCCCCTGGGCTTGTTGTGTCTGTATGGAGGGCTGGAAAGACCCACTGAACAGGAGGTGGTGAAATGGCCTTTACCACTGAGTGGTGGTGAGAACTCGGGCCTGGCTCTCACACGTCCTGAGGCTGTTTACTCATCTGCAAAATGGACACAAAAACCACCTGCTCAGGGATCGTCACAGGTGCTGGGCAGAGCGATGTGAGAAGAAAGGGTGCAGCCGGCACAGCGCCGCCCGACAGCACGTGCCCCGCAAATGCAGGCTGGCGCTCCGGGCCTGTCCTTCCCGGATCACGACACCGGGCCCCGTGTGCGCATCTCGGGCAGAGGCCGGGCCTTCTCCCTCCCGGCTCCTGGCTGGGCCGTCTGGGAGGCGACCCCAACATGGAGGCAGCAGCTGCTGCTTCTCTGCAGTTCGTCAGCCACCCAGACAGATGAGGTGTCCGGAGTGACCTTCCTGCCTCAGTGAGTGTGGGAACTCGGGGCTTCCCAAAGCCCGGGGGGTGCGAACGTAAACAAAATGGCCTCGGCTGAAGCTCGGGCCCGGGCTCCCCCCTCCGGCTGCCCCAGCCTCGGAGGTGGCCGGAGATCGTCCAGGCACCACTGCCCAGGGTGTAGAGGGAAAAAAGCTGGGGCTCTGGGGTGCCAGGGTTGCTCTCCCTCCTGGCATGATTCTGATGCCCCCAGAGGTGGACGCTTCCTGCCAAAGGTTCCCCCCACCCCACCCTTGGCTGTCAACAGGGCAGACTCAGAACTATATCCCCGGGGGGAGGGGAGGACTCCTTCCTCCTGTCCCTCGTCCCTTAGCAGGTTGGGTAGCATGCTTCCTGGTTAGCCATCTGTAGAGAGCTGGGAATCCCAATCTCTTTCTAGCAAAAAGCAGCCAACTCTCAGAGGCAGTTTGGGGACAGGGGCTCAGTCTCAGCCCCCTTTCATTTGTCTGCAGAGCGCCTGGCCCTTGATCATGAATTCCTGTGTTAGTCTTCAGCTTGATTGACTTCTCCATGCCTTTCCTGTGTGCAGGAGTCTTCTCAATCCCTTTCCGTTGCTGGCTCTGCATTTCCCCCAAGAGCACCACTCAGTGATTCTGTAGCCAAATGGTGACGCATTAAAAGACCACGTTCATAGCTTCCTACTTCCCCACCCTCCTGATATAGACCAGCACCTGTTCCGCACTTAACACATGTGGCAGACACCATAAAGGTGCTGGGGACACATCAGCAAGCCAGCAAGATAAAGTGGATGACTTCTCGTTGCCTCCATTCTCACTGGGAGGACAGAGCATGTGCAGAACCCCAAAACAAATAGTACAGCGGCCTGTGGAGCATGACCAGGGCCGCACCCTTTCCCCTGAGCATGGCTTCACCCACAAACCCTTCTGCCTGCTCACCCACCATAAAACCTGTTGCATATGCCCCTCCTCTGGGGCTCTGCTCTTTTCCTCTCAGCACTGCAATCTCAACTGATAATTCCCTAATGCAGACTTGGAGTCTGGAGGCCCTGGTTCTTAATTGAATTCTACCACTTAACTGTACAACCTGAACACATGACCTAGCTCCTCTGGGCTGTGGATCCTCACGAGTAATATGAGCTTGGAATGTGCTGGGAGGGACATTTAATAATGTTTACTCTGTGCCAGCCCCCAGTGCGAAGTGCTTTTTGTAGTTTATTGCGTTCCATCCTCACAGACATCACGAGGCAGGTAAGATTTTTATGCTTTTCTATGCTTCTCAAAGGATTCTTGGAAAGTCTGAGTATGACCCAGTTATGGGTGTGCTTTGTCACCATGAAAGGTTAATGCAAAAACAAAATAACAGGACGACATTCAACAAGTGTGTCTGTGATGACTAAATCCATCTGTTCAAGGTCACAGCAAATCTGGACTGTGCATTATGACATGAGGTTCAGAAATCCTCTATGTCCACCTCCCAGGCACACCAAGCAAAAAGCAGTAGTAAGACTGAAAAATGCTGTTATCACCAAAGAGCTGATCGCAGGAAGTGTTAAACCACCGAAGGGAGAATTCCACACACATGACCCCAAACCTCCGAAGTGTATAGTCGGATCACCACCCCTGCCTGGAACACATATGAAGATAACAGGGTAAAAGTTCAGAATCAGTTCACAAAGAGGCACTGAGGTTGCCTGAAGCTTACTGCCCACTAGAAGGGTCTTTCAAGGGGCTGAGCTGGGAGGAATTCATAAGCTTACAGCTGAATTCAAGGCTGGGGCTGAAGCCAGAGGGGTCTACGTCTCTTGGTCTCCTTAGTCTATCTCTCTCCACTTTCTATCACCTTATCACAGCATTTCTTTTATTCTAATGACAGATTTTTTTTAATGTGAAGTGCATTGAGGTGACCTTGGTTAGTAAACATTACACAGGTTCCTGGTGGACCATTTTACAATACATCGTCTACGTGTTGCATTGTGTGCTCACCACCCAGAGTCAGTTCTCCTTCCATCACCACATATTTGACACTGCACCTCCCCCCTCGCACCCCCATAATAACAGATTCTTAAATTGTCAATTTTGGAAGACATGGGTGTATATAACAAACACACTGGGATGAATACGTGTGCATGCGTGTGTGTTGATGTGTGTGGGTATTTGTGTGCGTGCTTATGAGAGTGTGAGAATAGCGTCCTACATGGAACACTTTCCCACTTGGCAAGAAGTGAGGGGCTGGCCCCCCTTGAAAACAGCCCATGTGGGAGGAGAACTGATACCAGAAACAAATGAGGTGAAAGAGGATAACTGGGGGTGCTCGAAGATCAGATGATGAGCCGTGAATAAGAAAGTCAATGAGCTGAAAACGGCTTTAATGCAGATACCGCCTAGGGACTACATCCCCTCCAAATAATTATAGTAAACATTTGTTTAAACTCCTTTAAAGTGCTTTGAGTTTTCATATCCACCCCCCTCCACACACACACACAGTAGAAGTATTCTGTCTTAGGGGTGAAAGCACATTCTGGGTCCAAATCCAGGTTCTAGCAAATTCCGCTACTTCCTTTCTGAATGATATTGGGCAAGTCATGCTATCTCTAACGCCTCTATTTCCTCAGCTCTAATACGGGTAGAGTGCTGTCTCCCTCGTGGAGTTCTTGTAAGGATAAAGGAAAATAAAATGTGATGAGTGTTTTGCATTTCATATTTAGCCAATTACTATTTGATAATATTTTATAAGTGATGACACAGATGCCCAGAGAAATTGAATTCCTCTTCTGTCCCCCCCACCCCCACCCCCAGTTAATTAGTGGCAGGAACAAGGGACGCAGTCAGGTATCCTGCCTCTGACCCAGGTTCTTTCCACTCAACCACATGGAGCACCCACCCCACACTGGACTAATGTTCAGGTTACAAGTGAGTTTTCACACATACCCTCTTTGATTTTCACTTCCCTGCCAAATTCACAGATGAGTGAGCTCAGAACTCTGAAGGGAAAGGTTTGCATGGGAACTTCTGGGAAATACATCTAGATCTGGGGTGTCCTGAGGAGACCCAAAGAGCTGTGTGTGAGAGAGAGAGAGAGAAGAAAAGACTCCATGTCACACACCCTTCATTTGTGGACGGGCGGATTATTTACTTTGTGGATTGATGTGACACAATCTTTAATCCCAGTTGGCTACGCTCTGCCACTTCCCGCCACCATTAGGGGGTGTGTGCTCAAGGCATGTAAACTCCAGAAAGTAACAAAACCGGGAAAGTAAATCTGCTTTGTTCACCCCTCACCCCACCTCAGCCTCCTCCTCCCCCTCTCTCTTTAGTTTTTCCCCCTCGAACTTCAGAAAACCAGAGATAGAGGAGTTTTCAATGATCTTTGCTCAACCCCCATTATGAATAGTAGGAAGACAGCTGGGCTATGAGTCAGGTCTGACAGGTTCATTGTGGGCCCTTAGACAAGTTGGATCAGTTCTTCAGGCTGCGCTCCCTATCTGCAATATGAAAAGAGCGTTTACTGAGTGTCTACTTTTCTTTGTGCCAAGTGTCTTCCATGATGTCCCTTTACTTAGTCCTTTAAAATAAACCCTACTTGATAGAAAGTTTTATCAGTATTATGCAAAGGAGAAAATAAGGGGGAGTGCAAGCTGGGTACACTGCCCCAGGCCTGGGTGACAAAGAGGAACTTGAGCTAACATTTGAACCTAAGGCCATCTGATTCTCAGTGTTGTTTTGTACCAGCAATCCAGTACAACTGTAATGCCCCTTCCTGTGCTGAGATACCACTGCACACAAGTCAACAGCTGGCTGAGTCTGTGACAGTAAGTCCTTCCTCCAGGACTTAGAGTCTTATGCTGAGTGGGCCAAGGCTGTGAGGAGATTTACTGCCTCCCTCATTTGGTCAGTTATTCCATCAGCTGGACTCCCTCATATTATAAGAAGTAGCTTTACCGCCATCAATGGACATTTGATACTTGTCTTTGTCTTCAGTGCATCTTCCAATAAGAAAAACATTTCCTGGGAAGCCCTTCGCTTTCCTTTCCTTGGAAGCTTCATATTTATATCATCAACTTTGGCTTCAATTCTTGATGATTGTGCATTAATGCACCAGAGATATTTCACACTTCCTTATTTAAGGGAGTCTAACCCGTAGAGAACCGAGGAGTAGTGTGAAGGGTTCTTGATTCCTGGGAAGGGGAGCCCAGGACATGGAGGAGCCATTATAATGGAAATTTGTCCTTCTCCCTCCTATTCTCAGAGGCCTCTGAATTTGGACTCAGAGGAGAACTTCACATGTCTCAGCTGTCACTTCAAGGGTGTGTCACACCAATCCACAATGTAAATCATCCGCAGGCATAACGGCAAGAAGAGGAAAGGATGGTGGAGGGCACCCCACTCTGTGGGAGGAGAGACAGGGTACCCAGTGTTAGCTATTCCTTTGGGAATCAGCCAGGTAAATTGTGGCGCCGAGTTTCTTCACATAGCGGTCATGCTCTCTAAAGGTAAGGCTGGCCTTTGTTTTACTTTGTTGTTGCATAGCAGGTGCTCAATAAATACGTTACGGAAATGAACAAGATCAGGCAGGCCAATAGGGAAGACAATTAGGGGGATCTAGGCCATCACTGGGTTAAATGTGTTGGCAATCTAAATCTACCTAAACCATGTGCTATCAGCTCCTTGAGAGCCATGAGCATATGCCACTCAAACTTGGGTTCTCTGGGATGTCACCTTGTATAATAGGGGCTCACCCATGTTGGTGGAATTGAATCATCTTTAGGGATGACTGGACAGTAAGGACATCCTAGAAGATGATATGGTGCGAGGTGACAATGGAAGGATGACAGCAGTGACCCTATAAGCAAGCCTGGCAGTGGCAGGAGACAAGGCTGCTCTCAGAAAGGCATGAAGCCAGTGCCAGCGGAGCTGCCACAAGGTTGTCCAGGAAAGGGCTGTGCCAACCGAGTCCTCTGTCTGCTGCTCCCTGGGTGCCAACGTGAGTCCACTCACAATGGCACTTTTTGGAAAGTGGTTCCTTAGCATTCCACTCCATTGTGCCTCCACCATCTCCTCAGAGTCCTAAATACCACAGCTCCCACTGATCAGGTTACTTTTTCTTTCTTTTCTCTTCTCGAATTGAGCCACTTCCTGAGTACATGAACATGAGGGTGCATTCCCACATCTGCCCTTCTGAACCCAGTACCACAGCCTCCTTCCTCTCCAATGACCAATTCTCACCAAAGGGTTGGGGGCAGGAGGTGGGCCTTCACTATACCATGACTCCTCACCTTGCCCTGTCCTCCTAAAGACAGCCATGCTCAGTCATTCCAAGGTCATTTCCTCTTCGACTACACTGTGATCGCCAGGACCGACAACTTCTTCTACTGAAGAGGAGAAGCACACACTTTTTAATCTTTTGTGGGGCACCTCCTCTGGTTTGAAAGGCATCTCATTACATAAGAAACCCAGCAGTAGGAGAACAGAGGATTTGGCGATGCAGTGGAAATTTCTGGTTGTGAGGTCAATTTAGAGATTGACTCCAACTTGGCATGAAGAGGAATAAATGAATGGCTTTGGTGTGGGGCGACTTGGACTCTGTAAAGTCTGTGGGGGGTAGCGTCCCACCTAGATGAATAAGACAGACAGAAAATATTCTTGAATGGAGCAAGAATGTGGGAAACATTTGGATGAGAAAACTGAGACAAAGCAAAGAAATGCAGACAGTTTGAAGTCCACATTGAAGGTTTTGGAAGCTAATGATCATTAACATTATCCATCCAGCACTCTCTCCAGCTTTTTACAAGTATTCTATTAGTCTTCACAGCAAGTCTATGATTTAGATATTAGTCTTATCCTCACTCACCAGATGAGGAAAGCAAGGCACAAAACTATAGAGTAACTTACCCAAGGACACACACAACTAAGTGGTGAAGAAAGTTGGAATTTGACGTTTAAGCTCTATGCTCTACTCATATTTATTCAGCATTAACTATGTATGAGGTGGTGTGCTTTAGTCTAGATCTGGGGTGGCCTTAGGAGACCTAAAGAGCTGTGGGTGACAAAAAAAAATTCTGTCACACATCGTTCAATTGTCAACGTGTAGATTATTTACTTTGTGAGTTGATTTACTTTGTGATCTGTGTAACACAACTGTTAAGCCCTTGTTTTTTTAAAACACATTCTTCCCACAAAAATATTTGTGTCTACACACTGGAAATGTGTATATGTTGTGGTATTTACAGACTCAAACATAATTTACCATCAGTTTTCAAGATCATGCCTCACTCTTAACTTCTAGTAGTTAGCATGGTTTCCATGAGTGATTCCTGAGGGGAAATGAGCCAGCCTCCCATTTACAGATGGTGAAAGTGGTTTGGGGGTGGTCAATGGCTTGAGCAAGGTCACAGGTCAAGTTGGTGACATTTGGCTTAAATCAGGATCAATAACCTCTGTCCCGTCAGCCTTCGCCTTAGAGGGTCTGCCTGTCCGGGGGCCTGGGCCACATTCCAAATTGGGCAATGTGGTGCACACTGCCTGTTTGAAATTCCCCTTGTGGTTTTGCTCACATCTGGTGTTTTTCACTTCTCTTTCTAAACACGTGCTTTGATCCCGCTGCTGCTGCAGATAGGTGTCCGTGGTTCCAAGGAGCCCAGTTAACTTAGTGAGAGGTGAAAGATACTCCTCTCAAGAGGACTTCTAAAAATAAACAGCACCAGAGCCTCACCATGTCACATTTGAAGCACTTCCCGGAAACTCCCAGATTCAGAGACGGCTATGTCATCTCTCTACAGCCCCCAAACCTCTAGCAGGGTGCCTGGACTCCTGGCCCCAACCCACCCCAGCCCCTCTCAAATGCCCATCAGTTTGAAGTCTTGTTGGTCTTCCTCTTGGTCATTCTCAGAGTAGACGAAGATGACATGTGGTTAAATGTCTTCCATACGAGGTCGTATTTCTCTGTCACACACATGTGGACCTGAGAGCTATGTCTATTTACTTCCAGGAAAACCATATCTACAACTAGCTTCCCTGCTGTATTTATTTTATCAAACTCTGTTACTCATTCTGCTTCTGGCCCTATCTTCGTAAGTCTGTTTCTTAATTATAAAAGTATTTTTTTTATATCTTTTTATATTTATAGAGAGTAATTATTTTATCTTCAGTGCATATTTATTTTTATTTTACTTTTGACAGATAGAGAGAGAGACAGAGACAGAGACAGCTAGAGAACCGAACTGTGGGAACTCCCCAGTTCAGCATGTGGGTCCTGCCTGGGCCGGAGCCGGGATTCGATCCTCGGTCCTCGGTCCTCGGGGCCTCAAAGCGAGCGCTCAACCCGCTGAGCCGTCCCGGCTTTCCCTAAAAGTATTTTTTTTCCACTATATTGAAAAAAATTTAGGGAAATAGAGACTAAGAAAAAAAAAAAGTACAATCCTAGCATTCTAATATAACCATTATTAATTATGTGGTTTGTTATTTTCTGGGCTTATTTTCTCTGTATGTGTGTATTTTTTGTTAGTTTGTTCATTTGTTTCTACATAGCCAGAATCATAAATAACACACAATATTTTTGTTCTCTTCCTTTCACTATTTAATTTTATCTTACACATGTTTTCCCATGTTGCTTCGTAATCTTGCAGATACAAAAGGAAAGGGGAATCGCAGGTGTGGGCAAGGGGAATGGGCAAAAGCCATCGGTGACCTCCCATAAAGCACTGGACTGTGACTGTCACCTGTGGGAACCCAATTCTCCTCTAAATTACTGGGATTTAGGTTGAGAACAGCAAAGACATAGTTGAGTACAAACCAGCAAAACAGCCCTGAATTTTTTAACACAAAGATGAATTTGAATTCACACTTGGCCAAATTCAAGACTCAAGACAATGAAGCCTCCTTGCTGAGATAAGTCAGAGACAAGGCTACATAAATGTTTGGGTAGCATCTACCTAAACAGTCTGCAGAAGAGAACATCTTATCACACATCTGGCCAGAAGGAGAGATGTTTGGGAAATACCCCACCTCGGGAGAGAACATCTTCCCATGGGCTGCGGAAAGTTACAAGTTACACTGCCCACTCCTTTCCCGGAGGGTTTTCAGAGAAGACACAAGGAGGGAGGGTATTCTCCAGATCAGAGGGAATGTCTGGCTTCCTGACTGTTTTCTACCTTATCCTGGTCCCTCTTTTCCTTTTCAGTTGCCCCATCAGACGCCCACCCCGAACATAGAAATACCACCCCCAATGGATTGAGTTGTCCTCATTCCACCAACCTTGCTCCACTCAACCTTTCAATCCAGCCTCTCTTGGTTTTCTTTGCTGACCCTCCCAGACCCAAGATGTCCAGCCAGCTCCCGTGTGCTTTTTCTCTCCACCCGTACCGCACACAGAGGCCACGCTGAGCTGCCTGAAAGGGACTGTTCACCTGACAGCAGCAAGGGGAAGAGGTGGGGTCTGGCGACCTTGACCCTTTTTGAACTGATTTTCAAATCACCTTTCTGTTTTAAGCCACAACTTTACTGGCAAAGGACTCACAAAAGTACCTAGTACCACCAATTGCTGAGTCCATGGAGGTTCTGAAATGCAAAGCAAGTTGCTATAGCTTTCTCACCTTCTGGCTTACAATCCAGCTTTCTCAGAACTCTTGATTCATTCATCTACCACTCATTCATCTGTGTTCCAGCTTTTAATATTCCCTTGCTGTTGTCCCTTTCAGATTCTCGATGTCCTTGTAGGTATTTTTTTTTTTTTAATATTCATTTACCTAAATTCTTACTTGCTTACATATGCATCAAGAAACTCTAGAAACTCAAGTAAGAAACTAGTTAACAGTGCTTAGTAACCAGCCAGTGGGAGACACAAATGAGGGAAACTTGTTTTGTGCCTTTTTACATGTTTTTGGTTTTAGAACCATGTGACTGTCTTACTTCATCAAACACTCACTTTGGGTTGAGTTCTAGGAGGGAGCAGAGCACAATGGATGTGTTAAATCTGCTGTCTTTAACCAAACATCTTGAGTGTTGTTTTTCTAAATTAGCAGCTTCAGTGTTGAGACCATGAGAAGCTTTCCAACCACAAGCCATTTTAAGCAAATTCAGAAGCCAAAAAACAAAAATATGGATAAATTTGACCCTATAAAAATGAAAGATTTCTGTGAGGCAAGGAAAAAAACAAACAACAACAACAACAACAAACAGAAAACAAAACCAAAACCAAAAATCAAATAAACAAAGCCAGAACACCAAAAATGAATTGGGAAAATATATTTGCAACAAATACAAAAATGGGCTACTTTCCTTAAAACATGCAGTCCTTATGAAAGAATTAAAAACAGACCAAAGTCTAATAGAAAACAATAGGCAAAGGACATAAATAGAAGACACTGGTAAATCAATAAAAATGGCTTTTAAATATAAGAAAAATGCTCTGCCTCACTCATGGTTTTAAGAATGAGCATTAGAACAAGAAACCATTTTTCACCTATCAGAATGGCAACATTATAAAAATCTGGTCATACTGGTGAAGTGAGGATATGGGAAGATAGGAAATCTAAAATATTTTTAGTAAGATTAAAAATTGGTGCAGTCCCTTTGTACTACAGTTTGATATTATCTGTCAAAACTTAAAGAGTCATACCATTTGACCCAGAAATTTATCCTATAAATATGCTTGCACTGGACATTAAGACATATACAAGACTTATTTACAAAGATACTCATCATGGACTTATTTGTAGTAATAAAAAGCGTAAGCAACCTAACCATTCACAGTAGGAGACTAACTATACAGATTATAGTATATTTGTTCTATTTACCGTATGGAAATACTAAGCAGCCATTAGAAAGAATGCGTTGTCTTTATATTTATGAAATCATCCTCCAACATGTATTGTTAAGTTTAAAGGCAATATATGGAACAAAAGTGTATGAAATAGCCTCATCTGTGTGTCTGATGGCTTCTCGAGGCTTTTTTCTTAAATAGATGAGCTTACATACACTCAGAAGATCTCTGGAGGAGTACATAAGAAACAAGAGATCATGTCTACCTATAGAGAGGGGAACCGGGCAAATAAGAGGTCAAGAAAGGGAAGGAAACTTCTTTTTTCTTAAATACATTTTTTTTTTTTTTACCTTTTCTTTTTAACCAAGTGCATGCTTAAAAGTAACTAATAGACGCATTAGTCAGGAATTTTGGTTGCAAGCAGCAGAAGCAAACTCTGGTTAATTTAAGCAGAAAATGAATTTAGTAAAATATATTGGGTAGTTCGCAGGTTCTCCAGAAGAACTGGAGGCTCCAGTCTAGAGCTTACATATCCAGAAGTAACTTCTAGACTCAGGCTGCAGAAAAACCCTAAGAAGACACCAGTGCCCCCACTGCATGGACACTGCTGCTAGGACAATGGACACCCCGAGTCTAGATTCTGAACCTTACTCTTGAACCAGTACTACCAAAGCATCTGGAACTGAATGTGGTTATTGCAACTAATGCCCCTCTACAGAACAGATTGTGTAGTCCTTGCTATTTGAGGTTTCTAGTTTCTGAGTCAAAGTCCAGTGCAGATCCTTACACCTATACATAGCTGCAAGGGAGGCTGGAAAATAAATAACTGATATTTTCAGCTTCTGTGGTGGGAGCTTCCCTGTGTATCCCACCAGGGCCCATAAAATGGGGAATGTCCCAAATAGAGAGAGTTTAGATAACTGGGGGATAGCAAGGGAGAGGGGGTGGGAAGGAAGAGGGAGTTTGCCATCAATTTTCACTTTGCTTTGGAGGAGAGTAAGAAATTCTCCAGTATGGCTCCTATCAGACAGTCTCGCTTTTCTAGTTGGGCCTTTGTATGCATGATATTCAGAATCAGAGGCCTTCAGAGAAGAAAGGTCCCTATAGGTCATTTGGTTTGACTGTCTTGTTTTATCTGGAAAAATCCAAGCACGAGTTAAGTTTGGGCAAACCCAAGTTGCCCAAGGTTACCTAATGAGAGTTTTTGATGTGATTCGGGTCTCCCAATCTGGGTCCCTATTCTCCATAGAACCTCTGTGTGTACTTAGTACTTTAGCAAAAGTTCTTATGAAATATCATGATCCAGGTTTGTTTCTGGTGAAGCCTCTTCCTGAACAACTAGTGCCATTTATTATAAATGTTACGGAAACATTTGTAGAGGACTTTTAAGGTTTATTTTAATACCGGTAACAATTTTATTTTTTATTGCTAAAATATTAGTTGGTTTATTAAAACCAAGGAGACACTATAGAAGAATGCAAAGAAAATGATAAAATCTCTACCCTCATCTCCACTTTTCTACTCCTGAGGAATAATCAATGTTAAAAGTATGGTGGGTATCTGTCAGTTCTTCCTCTGTGGGTATACACATTTATTGAAAGATATATGTAACATGTATATAAGCTTTTATAACCTGCTGTCTCACTCTACATGTATAATGGACATAACTGAGACTTGATGTGGTTGCATGCCAGTAAGTTACTGGCAGGTTGGTAAGCCACGCATGGAGACAGGGTCTGAGGCAGAGCTGTCATGCACCGTGGAAGCCTCGGTAATATTTTTGGTCCAGTGGGCTTCATGGTTCCCCTCAAAGTGCAAATCATCTCAAGTAGAAAACTACCAACCTCATCTATATTCACAACCTGCTTTAGAGCATGAAGGGATCTCCAAACTCATCGAGTTGAACCTCCCTTGTAGATAAAGAGCTGTTTTCATGGGAGGAGGTGTTTAGGGGCCTTGCGTGAGATCACCCAGCCAGGGAGAGTGACAGAGGTGAGACTTCTTTCTCTGAGAGCCTTGCTCATTGCTGTCTGCTGCTGTCGAAGGGAGAGGAGATTAGTGCTCAGTCTGAAACCATTCAGATGCTCAGACCACATGAGCTCCCAGGCCGTGTACTGGAGCACCTGACTTGGTGCCCATGAACTCATTCATGAGGTCTGGCTCTTGCCTGTTGTCTGCCTTTCTCACTAATATTAACGCTCTTCTTTGGAACGACCCATCTTGTATGCTTCAATCATCTCATGGCACCTTGCCCTCTTCTCAAACACAGCTTTACTATTATTTGCCCAGGTCTTGGCAAAATATTGAACAAGGTGATATTAGATGAGTGGCCAAAGGAGGAAGAAAAAGACAGTCAAGGTCATAGAGGGGGCAAATTCACTTATTTGGGGAACGGTCATTTGGTGGTAAATAATGAGGATGGGAATGGGGTAGGGATACATATCAGAACAAGACATATCTCTTGTCCTCTCAGAGCTTACTGTCTGAAACAGTTACCTCCAAACTCTCTTCATCATGCCACTGCATCAAAAAAACAAAAAAAACAATTAGCATGCGTTCCCCATTAGTGCATATTGACTATAAATGAGCTGTGCTCTACTGGACTCATTTTTGAACGTTAATTTTCTTAATATTTTAGTATAAAGAGTAAGTGGAAACAAGTGTTCACATATTTTCTTCCCACACCTCAGTCATCTTGAGCACCCCACTCAGGAGCCCCCAGTCCCAATGGGGAATCCGATGGAGACCCCAAAGTACTATAACATAAAAGAATATGAAGAAGGCACTAATTGGGGATTAGCAACGTATTCGGAGGGCATCAAGGAAGTATTGCCAAAGGAAAGCTGAGCATGTATGAGGACCTGTGACCTAGCTCAGGGCTAGGGGTCAGTGCCAGCCTTCAATTCCTAGGCCAGGGTCCGTGCAAAGGCGGCTTGATGAAAAGACTATGCATGAGCACCTCCCTCAGCCCTGGAGCATCCATGTCACGGGACCTCAACCACGCAAGGGCATAATAAAAACCATGTTGTTTCTTGATGCTAGGACACCCATGGCCTGGAGTCGCCTTCGGCTGCCTAGGCTCAACAGTGGAGCAGCCAGAGCCTTGGAGGTGGGGTCAGGAGGAGCTGAATCCTGGCTCTCTTACCAACGAAGTAGATGCCTACAGCCCTTTAAAACCTCTCGTCGCCTTAATTGTCTCAGCTGTAAAATGGGAACAATAAATGCCTCCCAGGACTCCTAACAATTCCTAACATCTGTTGAGTTTTTTTGTACTGAGTACCTCACGTGCATCGTCCTGTGGCATCTTCATGACAGTACGATGGAGTCGATTGGGCCCATGTTGCAGGTGTGGACACGAAGCCCTAGAGATGATTGGTTTGTACAGGTCCGCACGGCTAGAACGTGCAGAGCCAGACTTGTGAGGCTGCCAGACCCGGAAGCCGGTGCTCAGCGCTCGGCCGCTGGCCTTACGGAGTGGCCTGGAGGGGTGAACAGCTAACACAAGCACCGCAGGTCGAAGATACACGGACACACAAGCGATGGAGAACTTGTCCTCAAGTCTGAATGTAAACCCTGCTTTGCTACACGGCCCTGACGTTCAACTAAGTGGGACATAGTTCAAAAGAAAGTAAGAAAGAGAACAGAGCATCAAGGCCCCAGTTTGTAGTCCCCTAAAGCGGTGTGTGATAATCTGGGGAGAGCAGGGGTTTGGGCAGGAGACCAGTTCTGCCTCGCACTGAGTTCCCACGCTGGGCCTCGTTTAAGCTGCATTTACTCGTCTGTTAGGGGCACTAATAAATGAGCTCTGCGGGGTCTTCTTGTCTGACTTTCCCCAAACTCCATTCTCAATGGCTCCACCGTCTGGACTCTGCCCCTCTCCGGGAGATCGCTGGGGAGAGGCCTGGGTCCAGTGAGGTGCTGCTCCGGTCAGCGAGGGCCATGCAGCCACGGCCCGCGGGGGCCACAGGGAGGACCGGCCAGGACTGTGGCCAGAGCTGGGGGCCGAGGAGGCATTCTAACATTGCAGAGAGCGTTTCTGTTGTGGCTGTTGCCTCTGTTGACTTTGGGCAGTGCTGTCATTTTTGGAAGTGACCCTCCCCAGATGAGCTCGCCCGTGTTCAGCTGGGTCACGCCAGCGCCTCGCAGCTGACCGGGTATTTGAATCCTCTGTGGCTCCGTGGTTGGAGGGAGGCCAGGGCAGCTGACTCGCCCTTCAGGGAAGTGAAGCCGGGGCGGCAAACTTGCTGACAGTGGCCGGTGGCCTGCAAACCCAAACATCCTCCCCAGACGCCTGGCCTGGGTGTAGCAATGTGAAGAAAACAAAGCCACGAGCTACCCAGAGAGGCTTCAGCCACTCCCCCCAGCCATCCCAGCCACTCCCCCCAGCCATCCCCGCCCCTCTTCAGCTCACAGCCACACGGGGACAAGGTTATAGTTACAGTTGATAACTGCTGACATCGACCTTTTTGGTTGTTGCTTAAAAAGAAACCACACACACACACACACACACACACACACACTTTTCTTCATGGCTTCTAGTCACATTGTTGATTCAAGCCCAAAGGTGCATATTTGCGTTGCTTGTCCTGTTGTCCCAAATTTGAACAACACGAATGTGGTGTTTAAGAGTCAGGAGCAGGACAGCCCATCGGCTTAGTCCTTTTGCTAAATTCTCCAGTTGCTTTTGGCCTTTGAAAAAAAACCAAAGAATAGAGTCTTTTACGCCTAAGATTAGAAACATCTGGCCGTCACATTGGCGTCAGGCGGGGCTGGAGCGGGGCGGCACCAGGTGGAGGGGCCTGCCAACTTGAATCAAGAAATTTTAAGCATTGATGGGAATGAACATTACTAAGACTAACCTCTTCGTTTTACAGATAAGGAAACAAGTCCAGAAAGGTTAGGGCTCGCTTGCTGTCACACTTCTTATAAAAGTCAGAGATGAAGCCAGAACCCAGGAGAGAATAGACAGAAACTCACCCTGGCTCTACCACTCTGAACATGCACCCACCCATAGGGAGGGCCCAGTTGTTCAAAAAAATAAAATGTTGATAAACATTCTGAATTCCTCTATTTGACACTCCCAGCTATTTCTACTTTTGCCTACGAGAGCCATCCAGAAAAAAAATCCAGCCGTAAACGCCTCTATTTTTCCTATTACATGCCTGGATACTTTCTGGACAGCCCTTATACTTCCACTCAGAAAAAAAGAGGGATATAATATTTATAGAGTCCCTTGTGTTTTCGCATTGAATTTTCACAACAACACTGCACAAGGGAGGCACTGTTGTCTCTGTTTTCACAGAGGATGAATCTGAGGGGTCAGACACGTTTGCTCAAGGTCACACAACTAGGAAGTCGTGGAGTCAGGATTCAAATGGACATCTCTCAGAGTCTCTCAGACGCCACTACATGGTATTGTCACAGCCTGCTATGGAGGTCACAGTGTATACCTTTTTGCTTATCCGCTTTCAAAATCACAACCTCGTTTTCATAATTGTGACTTTTAGGGATGTGTTCCTTCCTTCCGTAAATCTTTATTCAGCAGCTACTGTGTGCCAGGCTCAGTCAAGACATGGAGGCTCGAGTAGGGAGCAATCTGCACGACTCCCTGCTCTCGTATAGCTCAGACTCTACAGGGAGGCTCAGACTACAACCCAAATGTGTAAGTCAGATAAGGCGGCAAGTGCAGTGGGCAGGAATAAAGCAAGGAAGGGACACAGGAAATCCTGGGAGCTTGGAGTGCGGGAAGGCAGCGATTTTTAATGAGATGGCCTGGGAAAGAAAGTCCACCTGTGACATTTAAGCAGAGATCTGAAGGTGGGGAGGGAAATGGATATGTGGGAGGCGAGGGGACAATGAGTTCAGAGTCATTGAGGCAGGAGAAGACCTGGTGGTGTTCAAGAAGCAGGAGGCCTGGATGGCTACCGTGTGCGAGAGGAATAGTTCAAATTGAGGTCAGCCCGTCATAGGGCCCAGATGAAGTGGCGCCTGAGACCAACAGAACACATCAGCTTTTACACTAAATGACGGGGGAGCCCTGCAAGTGTTTAAATAGAGAACTGATGCGTTTAAATTTTCTAGAGGGCCCCTAGGGGGTGGTGAACATGAGTGAAAGACTAGTAGGGAGGCTGTTGCAATAATTCAGGTGAGCGATGATAGGACTGGGTCCCTGGGATAGAGGGGAATGCAGTGACAAGTGATGCAATTCAGGGTATATTTTGACAGGGGAGCCAGGATGCTAATCTGCCCTCTTTCCATGCATGTCATGATGTCGTAACACATTTATTTAAGAGATATAGGTGAGAACATTCTCGATTCACACGGCCACTAACGTTTTTTGTATATCTTATTTTCTTCGGGTAAACTATCAGGATTGGATTATTTGGTCTAAGAATGCACTCCTGCTTAATGTCTTGTGCTACATTATGCCATGTCTAGCAGGCTCTACTCAGCAGTGCCTTCCAGATCTTTCATTTTGAATCCTGTCCCCAGCATCTCTAACCCTCTCTCTCTCCCACGATGGTTTGCTTCTTTTTCTCCCTCTCTTCGCTCTCCTTATAAAGGGGCCGGGTAACAAAGATGGACAAAGGTTAAGGCTGGCCACAGAAAGAGGTAAGAAAAGACAGGGAGGAATTTCTTCGTTTTTCCCCCCCTTGTCTTACAGCCCTGAGAAAGGGCCAGCTGCTTCCCTTAGTCAGATGAAAATCTTGTGTAAGAAACAACAAACGAACAATACTGCTTACTTAGAGACCGTTTTTCTTTTTCTTCTGGGGATCAATGGACTTAGCAATTTCAATTATCTTTCACAATAACCCCTGGTGCTAGATCAAACTGCCTCCTCTGCACAAACATTCCTCTCACTGGGGTGGGAAGTTCACGGAACTTTCTGGCTTCTTTCTTCCCCTCCTCCAAGCAGTTTGGTTCTCTTTCAGAAGGGTCCCCTGCTTTCCACAACTTCAGATTCCCCTTGCTCCGTACTCCTCCCATGTCTTTCTTAGTATGGAAGAGAAATTGTGACTTTTTTATTAAAAGTGGGGGCTTTCTCACAAATTGTAGGATCAGCTTGTCAATGTTAACCTTAAAATTTATCTGGAAATGCAAGGGACTCAGAATAGCCAGATAATTTTGAAAAAGAACACAGTTAGTGGACTCATGCTTCTTGATTTCAAAACCGTACTGACCAACTCCAGTAATCAACACAGGGTGATACTGGCATGAGGATTGACATAGAGATCGATGGAATGGAATTAAGGATCCACAAATAAATGCTAACGGTTATAGTTGATTGACTTTTGGCAAAGAGGTCAAGACTTTTCAATAGCGAGTAGTTTTCTTAACAAACAGTGCTGGGATGACTGAATAGCCACATCCAGAAGAGTTAGTTTTGACCTCTACTGAATATCAGATACAAAAATTAATTCAAAATGGACCAGAGACGGCAATGTAGGAGCTAAAACTATGAAACCTTTAGAAGAAAACATGGGAGTAGCTTTCTTGACCTTGAGTTAGACAATGATTTCTTAGCTACAATACCAAAAGTGCAAATGAGAAAAGGGAAGATTGATAAGGCAAACTTCGTAAAAATTTAAAACTTCCACGTTTCAAAGGACACCATGAAGAAAGTGAAAGAACAAGCCATAGAATGGGAGAAAATATTTACAAATCATAAATCTGATAAGGGACTTACTTGTATCTAGAATATTAAAAACCCTTATAATTCAATAATAAAAAGACAACCCAGTTTAAAAATGGGCAATTATAGTAAACATTTTTAAAAAATATATATACAAAAGCTAATAAGAACATAGAAAGTTATTAAGGAAATTCAAATCAAAATCACAATGAGATATCACTTCTCATTCACTAGGATGGCTATAATTATTATATATATATATATAT
>PVKE010029786.1:0-20022 GCA_004027555.1 Craseonycteris thonglongyai | reverse complement strand
AAAAAAAAAAAAAAGAATTATTAAAACTATTAATGTAATGTAATAAACATACTTTATGTCTAAGGTTCAGCTTATAGTTTTTAAAACATCTTTCATACTTATCCTCCCAAGATACTCAAGATAATCCTGTAAACAGTTAAAACAGGTTAGCAAACCAAGAGAAAAGGATCTGGCTTGAAACCCATTTTTCTCCACCATCCATTCATCCAGACATGCTTTTTGCCAGAAGAATGCTTCTGATTACTGCTCTTACAGAGATTCAGTGCACTGACTGCTTAATAAATGTTCTTCAGGTTCATAGGCAGAGGCATTTCATTTCTTGTATGGCTCAAATATCAATAGATTATTTTTAAGTCAAGCACACTTCTATTCTCTTTGATGGTTTAGACTTGTTTATTTTGGTTATCTCCAAACTCTGATACATATTAAATATAATTTTGAATAGTGATATGACTTCTGTTCTCCCACCAGATTGGAAAGAAAGGCTTACATAAATTTAACCCAATAGACATTTGAAATTTAGATGGTGAAACAGCTTTTAAACTGCTCACAGAAACTAATCCCTTGGTTGCATTTATATCACAGACAATTAATTTGGCTAAAACAGATATTCTTTGATGACCATCAAGCATAAAGCAGAGTAATTTTAATAGGACAGAATTATTACTGATTGGGGAATATTATGCAAAATTGGTAACCAAGCAAGATCAAAAAGGTTCTCTGATTATAAACATCAAAGGTTTTGGGCAAGTACTTCCTTAGAGAAAAGTCTAAATTACCAAAAACCCATTTATACCATTAAATTAAGGAATGATTTTAATGATGGTCTCCCCGAGATGATAGAAGTAGAATTTCAGAACTGTACTGAATCAATTCCACGAACTGCTTAGAGAAATAGTTCACACTAAGTATCTGTCACTTAAGCATGTACACATTATTTTTAAATTTATGGTATTGGGAAAAGTATATGGTTTATAGTTAGTCCCAGTTTGGCCAATTATTAGACATTTGACCCAGGTTATTTTCACCATTTCTGAACATTGTTTCTCTTTTGTTGAATACATTTTTTTGAAAATTGAAGGACAGTACATGGAGAAACCAAACAAATTTTTAAACATAAATTTATAAACCATAAATTTCTATATCAAAATTAGTTACTATTATTTAGGTAATATTTTTCCAAAGTAATAGATAAGAAGTATTTTCCAAACAATTTGGGGAATGGGGGGTGGGGATTAAACAAGTTGAAACACAGAATATGCAAACTAAATTTATTGTTCCAACAGAGTAGCAAAATTCCCATTTACCATTTTAGTATCTCCCGGTATAGCTGCAGACAATTGTATTTTTTGCCAAACACTTTATTTTAAGTCAATGCACATCTCCCACACAATTAATCAATTCTTATATGGTGCCACCATAATTGACAGTCAATACTGTTGGGAATTATCTCGAGAGAAGGACATTTGGTATTTATTGTGTGACACTCTAGATAAATGTAGCAATGTAGCAAAATATAGCTAAACTCTGTAGCTGAATGGTAACTGCTAAACAACTTTACTGTTACTGAGTCTTGCTAAGGAAAAAGGACAATGATGAAAATGGTAAAGTAGGATTTAATTCTTCCCTTTCTTATATCATGGTGCAAGTATTAATATATAAGTTCTATTGCCAATTATTGAGAGGGAAATGTAGATATGGGTTAAAATATGTCAAGGTGTGGAGTATCACTTAGGATATATATTTGTTTCATTTTTTAATAAAATATATGTACTGTGTTATGGTATTAAAACTTTATATAGTTTGGATTCTCGTTATTAAATAGTGTATATTGTTATTTATCAAAATTCTGAAGAGAATATTGTCGAGAAAATGGCATAGTTAGAAAATCTAAAGTCTGTCCTGCTATGAAATTAATAAATCTGTCAGAATCAACTCTTTTGGGATTCTGGCGATTAAGCAGAAGCTTGCAACTACCACAAAAAATGCTTAATCAAGAAAAACTTGTGGATTTGGGTAAAAGCAGATCTTTGTGGTTTTAATTTGCCCTGTTCCCATTAATCAATATTGGGCTCAGATGTGACCTTGACAATAACAGCTCACATTCCCAGTACAGTCAGCAATACCAGATGGAACAGAACAGACCTCATTCATAAGGAGACGTGGTTGTTCAGTTGACCTGTTTTCTGACTTCTTGGATCAAAGGGGTTTTATCTTGCCTAACTTGGAATTTTCTCAGTGCTGAGATGGCTATCCAAGGAGGAATGTTTATCAAATATACAAGCAGATATATTAATCATGGCTGCCTAAGGGCAATGGATGACAGTTGGGCCAAATAATAGACTAACCAAAAAGCTTAGGAAGAAAGACTATAGATTGAGATGCTTTGAAGACTAAGGGTTTTGAAAAACTACAACATAATATTGGGTATCCAGAAGGCTATGCATGCATGTTCAAAAAAGATATGAGAAAGTCTTAAATTCTCACCCCTGGCCAATCTTTGGGCTCTGCAGGAAGTGACGGCTTAGGCAGAGTTGTAAACTTCCTGGCAGAGTATGAAGGCATCACCAAACTCACACATAGAGTCCATCCAAAAACTGGATGATTTTATTTTATTTGCTGCCATTTAAGAAAATCTTTTTTCAATCACCAGTTGACTATGAAGTTAATAGAACAGAGAATTCAATGGCCAAACATGGTAAAAAATCCAGACTACACAAAATAGCTCAGAAAAGTCACTAAACAAATAAGAAACAACAAAAAGGCTAGGAGGGAAGGTGACTATAAGTTTCAAGTTTGCACAGTCACATTATTAAAAATGTGTAGTTTTCAACAAAAATTAAAAGGCTGCCAAAAAACAAGTATGACGCATGGCCCGTACAAAGGAAAAATAAAAAACAACAAATAAAACCCCTTTCCTTGAGAAAGCCCAGACATCGGCCTTACTAGATAAAGATTTAAAATAGCTATTTTTGGGAAGCTGGGATGGCTCAGTGGGTTAAGCACTCACTTTGAATCCCTGGGGACCAAGGACTGAATCCTGATCCCAGCCCAGGTGGACCCATATGCTGAACTGGGGTGTACCCCCAGTTCAGTTCTTGCCGGGGCCTATGTGGGAGGCTCCCGGCCTAGTTCCTGCCCTGAGCAGCCCCGCGCCCACCTGTGGAGTGAAACCATATGGAAAACTAATGCTATGGAGACTGCTCTGGGCCTTCCCTGTTCTGTCTCTCTGTCAAAAAACAAAACAAAACAAAACAATAAAATAGCTATTTTAAATATGTTCAAAAACTAAATGAAATCCTGTATAATCATGAGAATAATTATCTCAACAAATTGATAAATAAATATATGCTAATATTTAACAATCTGAAAAGGAAATTAAGAAAATAATTTCATTTATAGTAGCATCAAAAAGAATAAAATACTTAGGAATAACCTAAACAAGATGGTGAAAGACTTATACACCGAAAACTGTAAAACACTGTTGAAACAAATTAAAGACACAAATAAATGGAAATGCAGACTGTGTTCAGGGACTGGAAACTTAAATATTGTTACAATGTCCATATTATCCAAAGTGATCTATAGATTCAATGCAATCCCTATAAAAATCACAACTTCTTTTTAGCAGCAATAGAAAAATGTATTGTATATTCACAGACGACACAATCTTATACATACATAATTCTAAAGAATCAAAAAATATAACTATTATAGCTAATAAGTAAATCAGCAAGATTTTAGGACATGAGATCAACAGAAAAATCAGTTGTCTTTTTACATGCTAGCAGTGAGCCATTCTAAAATGTAAAATGTAAATAAGAAAACAATTTCAGTTACTAAGGCATCAATAGGATGCCTATTGATAATAATAAAAAATAAATTTAAGCAAGAAATGCAATACTTGGATACTGAAAACTACAAAACATTGCTAATAAATGTAATAAATAAACAAAAAGACATCCCTTGTTCATGAATTGGAAGATTTAATATTACTAAGATGGTAATATTCCCATAATTGATCCATAAATTCAACGCAATATTGATTAAATATCCATCTTCCGTTCTTGCAGAAATGGACAAGCTAATCCTAAAAATTCATGTGGAAGTGCAAAGGACCCAAAATAGCCAAGACAACCTTAAAAAAGAAAAACAAAGTTGGGGGACTCACATTTCCCAATTTCAAAACATACAAAGCTACTGGAGTCAAAATATTGTGGTACCAGCCAAAGAAGAGATTTATAGATCAATGGCATATAATTGAATGTCTATAATTAAAGTCACTGAATTGATTATTAACAAGGGTGCTAAGATCATTTAATGAGGAAAGAATAGTATTTAAAAAAACGATCGGTGGTAATTAAATATCCACCTTCATAAGGATGAATTTATGCTCCTACATTATACAACATACAAAAGTTAACTCAAAATATGTAAAACCTAAATGTAAAAGCTAAAACTATAAAATTTTTAAATGGAAGGAGAGGTATAAATCTCTGTGACTTTGGATTAGGTAATAGTTTTCTTAAATGTGACAATAAAAGTATAAGCTAGATAAAATGAAGAGCAAAATTAAAAAAAAATTTGTGTATAAGAGGACACTTAAGTCAGTGCAAAGACAACTGACAGAATGGGATAAATATTTGCAAATAATATATCTGATAAAGGTCTGATGGCCATAATATATAAAGAACTATTTCAACTCAACAAGAAAAAAAAGCAATTTAAAAATGAGCAGACTGGTTCCTGCCCTGCTCAGAACCACATCCACCTGTGGAGTGAAACTATATTGAAAACTACTGATGTACAATTATGGACACTGCTCTGGGCCCTACCTCTTCTCTCTGTCTCTCTTTGCTTCTCTCTCTGTCAAAAAAAAAAAAAAATGGGCAGAAATTTTAAATAAATATTGGCCATTTGAATATAAAATTGTTTGGAGAAATAACGATATGAAAAGATACTCAATATCTTTGATCATTAGGGAAATGGAAATCAAGTCACATTAAGCTAATCACTTCACACACACCAGAATGGCTTAATAAAAAAGAAAAAGTGTTGGCAATGATATATACTCATATATAAACCGAAACCCTTATATACTATTGGTGGGAATATAAAATGGTGCAGCTGCTATGACAAACAATTTGGCAGCTCCTCAAAATGTTATGCACAGAGTAACATTATCCAGCAATTCTACTCCTAGGTATATATCTGGAAGAAAAAAAAAAAAAAGCATAGAACTATGCAAAAATCTGTACATGACTGATCATAGCAGCATTATTTACAATAGCCATAATGTAAAAACAAGATGTACCCATCAGCTAGTGAATAAAGAAGATGTGGTATATCTATACAACAAAATATTTTCAGCTACAATATGAATAAACTTTGAAAACATTATGCTAAATGAAAGGAGCCAGACATAAAATACCACATAATGTATGATTTCATTTATTTGAAATATTCAGAATATGTACCTCCACTGACACAGAAAATAGATTAGTGCTTGCTAGAAGCTTAGGGCAGGAAGAACAGGAAGTGACTGGTAATGTATCTAGGATTACTTTGTGAGGTAATGAACATATTCTAGAATTAGATAGTGATGTTCGCACAACTTTGTAATTATACCAAAAATCACTGAATTGTATGCTTTAAAATGATAAATTTTTATGTTTTATTTCAAATTAAAAATTTCTAGTATTATGTTTAAAAATTAGACATTAAAATTAAGTGTAAATAGCTAAGTCTAATATTAATGAGGAAAAATGCATATGTTCTGGAATTTTTTATAGTAGTTACATAGGTATCACATAATAGATTAGAGGTTTTACTACCGGTAAATACTTATTTATATAGCTTTTCATGACAGCCCTTATGGAAACTATACTTGTATCTCCATAGCATTCAATTTTTATATTATTTCTTTATTTTTACACTGTATTATTCCGAAGAAGATTTAAGAACATCTTAAGAAGTAGTAGACTTTACTGTATTTGATTCAGTTATCCATCAGCTACTCATTGGTAGAGAAGAGTTTGAAATGTAGTTCATGCTCAATGTTACAAAAACAAATCTAAGAATTTTAGCATTACCCTATTCAGATATAAAAATAGTACTATAATAGTCAGTATCTTGCTAGATGGCTTCTGTATTTTTGTCACAAAACTTTATTATATTGAGAAGTCACAAAATTTCTGGAAAAGAATTCTATATAATGAGAATTAATATAAAGACCAATTCTTGCTTAATTAAGTGTAGTCATTCATATGGGTTAAAATTGTCTACTGATAAGAACACCAAAGAACATCTGTTCAAAATGTTATTTCCCAAGGTTATTACAACTCATATTTAGACATTTGATATCTTGGATTCTTAGAAGTCTCTTGAGAATATGATCCCTCTCTTCAAAAAAAAAAAAATCATATGAGCAACTCATACAACTATTGCAAGATCTCTCTTTGTCCATAATGATGCTTATCCAAAGGTACTGGCCTTGTTCCCATTATGTTATATCAGGGGTGTCAAACTCAATTAAAACATGGGCCATTTGGTGCAACAGGCAACATTCACATGGGCCACATCACAATTACAAAGATCGCCAGAACTGAGTCAGTGCATTTATACATGCCCATAGGCCCCCAGGAAAGGCACTGGGCCACGTGTCTACTCGTCTTCAGTAGTTAAAGGGTTAACGAGGGAATTGTGTGAAAGGCATTGTCTTGATCTTCCCTAAGCGCTATTTTCTTCATAACAATTTTTCCTATTTTCAATTTATTTCAGAGATTCGTGGGCCACAAAAATTACCTCCAGGGCCACATGCAGCCCGGGCTGCCAGTTTGACACCCCTGTGTTATATGCTAAAGCAAAAGCTAAAAGAGATGCTATTGTACACATAATTAGCCTTTGTAAAAGATCTGTGGTTTCACTCTTTTGTCACACTTCTTGCTCATCGCCTGATTCCCCAAACACATCAAGTGTCTGATTGCTAGGCAACCAAGCAAAATGTCCAGAGAATTCTCCTACTCATCTGAACAGATGCCATTGGATTTAGATACAACAACGTTAAAACATTCAGAATTTGTTTATGTGACCCAGTAAGTCAAAGTTATTTAGTGGTACATTTGTAGTGAGTAAACCATAAAGGTGGATCACATCAAAAATGCACATATTGAGAAATTTTATTATTAACACTTAGTGACTGTGTAGTGCAAACAAATAAAAAAAATTGGAAAACATGTAAATAAAATGTAGCTAATTTTAAAATAGTACTTTCTTCATTGTTCACACAAAAGCTAGAAACCATGTAAGTTTTTGCTGTAATTGCTTAGACAGGTTTTATTTTAGAATAAATTGAAAAATTAAGAAAATTGATAAATACTTTGTTCTGTAATACTTATTAAAGTAAATAAAACCATTTAAAAAATATGGTATCAGTTTTAGAGACCTCAAAATGTTTTCATAAAATCTTGTGATTTTGCCCAACTGCTCCTAAATCTACCAAATTCAGCTGCTAATTCTGATTTGATTTTACTCTTCATATAATCTAGGATAGGCATAGTCAACCTGTGGCCTAGGACAGTTTTGAATAGAGCCCAACTCAAATTATTAACACATTATGAGATTGCTTTGTAACATTTTTTCTTTTTTTTAAAAAGCTCATCAGCTATTGTTAGTGTTAGTATATTTTATGAGTGGCCCAAGATGATACTTCCAATATGGCCCAGGGAAACCAAAAAGTTGGGCACCCCTGATTCAGGATCACCTTCTGTGCACAAACTCCTCTACAGTTTTTTTTATTGTTAAATTTATTGGGGTGACATTGATTGATAACAATTACATTGTTTCCAGGCATACAATTCTATATTGCGTTGTCTATACATTGCATTATGTGCTCACCACCCAGAATTTTTTTTTTTTTTGACATATCAGTTCTTTATAGCCATCAACTGATGTTCAGATCAAAGAGAATTCAATAAAAAGTGTCTTTTGGTAGTATTCTTTTAGTAAGTTATTATAGCAGTCCTTACAAAGATTGTTGGGATCTAGTAATGCATGGAAGAATCTATTACCACATCAAATAAGTAACCAGAAAATATTATTAATATATTAAATGATGCATTTGTGTGAAAGATGACAAGCTCAAATCTTTAATTTTTCTTCCTCTGACTTTGGGACTCCTTTCCAAATATGTAAGGAATTTGTGTTTTTAAAGCATTCAGTTGTCTCTAACAGGTTTCAACTCAACCAGAAGTTACTCAAGTAAAAAACTGAGGTTTGGAATTTTCCAAAAGAAGGGATTAAGTCAGTAGCTCCCTACTGTGAAGAGCTGACTTTTTAATAAACAGAAATAAATTCATCAAACATGGAAATCTTGTTCAGGTGCCAAACAAGAAAAAAAACCTGCATATTAAAGGACTTTCTGGCTGACCAAAGACTAAGTTAATTAATTACATATTCATTGTGAAAAATGAGTATGATGACTAATGCTTGCATAACAAGGGTAATGTGCAATGCTCTCTGACATACTTAAAAAAATTTACTAGAAACAGCCATATTACACAGGTATGTTTTTCTATTTTAGGAAAGAAGAGAGAGGCAGACTTCAGGATTAGAATCATGGCCATGTGACTCACAAATCAGAAGTTTTGCAACTACACTTAAAAACTCAAATAATGTGGCATTTTTCACTGTTTAATATCATCTGGGAGTGAAAGAAATTAAATTGCAGATTACAGGAGATATTGAAAGCAATCAAGCAAGCACCACCTTATCAAAAATATACTAAGATATTATACAAAAAAACCCAACAAATTGATCACATCAGGGGATTCTTGCTTCCCTGTAAATAGTCACAATGGGAAAATCAAATCAGAGATGATCAAAATAAACTCCAATAGTCAAGCAGTTCCATAAATTCCTAAACCTGACTATGCATTTTTTGCTTGTGGATTTTTGCCACTGCATTCTACTCATATTTTTGTGTTGCAAACAAAAGTTACTTGATGAGACCAGGAGACCGAGGCACACCTTTTCTGCTCATGTCCCCATAAATATTACAGATTTTTATTAAGCCTGTTTATAAAACAATATGAATTCAGTTTCTTCTAGACAGATCCACCTTGAATTAAAAGTATTTACATTATCATAAATATTCATACAATTAATATATATGTATTTGAAGGTTATTTGTATTTTAATATTGTTAATTTATTAGGAAAGCTAAGGTTAAAATTATTCCTACAGAGGCTGTTCTTTCTGTAAATCAACCACTGAAACTACCTGCAAACAAAGCTTTCTTTTTTCCCCATCTATACAAAATCTGATATAAGCTATAACTACTGTAGTGATGATCTACATTGAAATGGAGAGGATACAATGCTCAACTAATTTTCTAAAAAAATTTTCTCTCAATGAAAATCATTATCATATGACTTCACTTTTGTAGTTGCATGGCCCATCATAAACCTCTAGAGTCTTATTCATTCAAACTGAATGCAATTACTACCGAATTTTGTGAACTTCTAAGGTACCATGGAAAAAAGTTTTAAAATAGGAAAAAAATTGAAGATGTGTTGTTAAGAATATATATAAAAATGTCCCTTAGGTCATAGCCAGGCATTTGTTATGATATGGCTATTTGATTGGCACATATTTGATATTGAGAATATTTTAGTTCAATTCATTTTTTAAGACTTCAACAATAGCTATCATTTTAAGCCTGCTACACACACACACACACACACACACACACAGGCTTATTGGTTTACATAAGCAAGAAGGGGATCAGTTTGTATATGTATTTCAAAAGAGCACAAATTTAATCAATACATTTAAAAAATCTATAAAGGAAAAATACGGTGAGTAAATTTGCATACTTCTGAACTTTGCTATCAAATTGGAGTTGCAAGGGGGAACTTTAAAGGAAGAGATAACATTATCAGAGGTGGGGTAGAAGGTTGTCTTGGAGTACCCAAGTATCAAGATAAACCCAAAGACTTTGTTTTTACCATTCTCTTGGCAATTAATCATATATTGCTTTTTAACTTGTTCACATTTTTGTTTTTGTTGTTGCAAGACGTAGGGAGGCAATAGGATGTGTAAGTAAAGAGAAGAAGCTCTCTTGTAAGACTGGGTAGAAATTCCAGCAATATCACTTAAGAACTGTGTGATTTTGGATAAGTTCATTAAAATCTTCAGGGTTTAGTTTGCTTTGTGGTTAAATAGGATAATAACTACATCTACTATATAGGGTTTTAAATTATATATATATATACATATATATATATATATAATTAAATCATATATATATATATATATATATATATAATTAAAATTCAAGCACTCAACCTGCTGAGCTATCCTCGCATCCCCTCCCATCAATCTTTCTGTGTCTTCTAAGGTGGTGAAGAAGAGTCTACATACAAGTGGATGAAAATTCCTTATACCTTTGAGGCTCAGTGGTTCTATATTCTCTTCTAGCCCACACTCAGCCCTTTCCCAACTCCTTAACAATTTTAGCAATTTAGTGGCTGGAGGATCTTCCCCATGTAAGCAAATGCATGTGTCTTATACCTGCTTAGGCACAGGTTTTTACTTAGATTTCAGAGTTAATAGATGCTCTGCAATCTGAGTTCTCTAATGGATTTGAGAGAAGATATAACTTTGCGAGTCATCTGACTTTGTTGATGTAATGATGGGAGTGGTTCTTTCTCCAGCTTTCCACATCCCAAGTACATACGGTAGTGAAAGCCCCAGGAAGGCTATTTCCTTCTTAAGTCCACTATTTCATTCCCTTTATCCTACCCATCACCAAATCTTGACTCTATATTAAAAATACCCATATTCTAATTACCACTTACTATCTCTGCTATCACTAATCCCGACCAAGCTAGTCTTATCTCTCTTCCAGGTTTTAAATGGCTTTCTAGTTGCTCTTACTTCTTCTACCTTTACCACTCTATGGCCTTTATTATAACACAGAAATTAGATGATAGCAATAAAAACCATTTCAGATTCCACCATTCCTCTGCTCAAATCCTTCTATTGGCTCCCCATCTCACTCAAAGTAAAAGCCAAAGTTTATGTAATTGCCAAAGGTGCCCTGTATGATCTGCACCACCTTCTTTTACGGATTGCTGAAGCCATTTTGAACTCCTCATTGTCCTTTGCTTATGACAGGTATGCTCCTCTCAGAATCTTTATAGCTGGTATTTCCTCTGCTGAAATGCTCTGCTCCAGGTCTACACACTCCACACTTTTCCCTCCTTTGTACTAATATCACCTTCTCAGTCAAGCCTTTTCAGACTATCTTATTTTATAGAAAATTCCTCATTCATACCTATTAGCATCTGCTATATTATATATTTACTTATTTTTCAATCTCTTCTGTGCCCAACAGAATTTAACTCATATGGAAGAGGTATTTTTATGTTTCATTTATTATGGTATCTCCAGTGCTTAGAAAAGAGCCTGTCACCAAGCAAATTCTTTATAAAAAGTTGTTGAATTAATTAAAATTTATAAGTTGAAAAAAGGTAACAATGAAGAGAGAGAGAGAGATTAACAATAAAGAAGAGAGCAAATGATAATGGGTGCAATAAGAAACTAGAGGTAGTAGGAAGGCATGGAGAACAGAGCACCAGAAAAGGGATCAGATTTGACCTTTTCCTTCTATAACTGGAGTATACAGAATTAAATATGTTTATGAATAGTGGGGCAGAAAGTTGAGAGAATTTATGTTTGGGAGCTCCAATTTTCCTTCTGGCATTGGGTCATTTGCTGAGATATGGGCAGGGTATGTGAGTGGTAAAGGGAGGCATTTCAAAAGCTTATCCATAGGGCCAAGTTCACCCTTGTGCTCCCTGAATTATATAAATTGTGCTTAATGAGAGGGAAGCACAAATGTAAAGATGCATATCACTATACATTATCCATGCAAGTAAAACTCTGGAATGATTGACATAATTGTCAATCTATAACCTGAAAAATAAAAGCCGTTTATTTTTGTGTTATCTTTTCATTAAGCAAAATTAAAGCTCCTCAGGTTTTCAAGCGTAAACACCAAATTTCCTTGCATTCTGTACACAGAGGTTAGTCTAATTAAGTTTATGAAAAGTTTGCTCTATATTACCTATTAACCATCTTCAAATAAGAACTATAAATTGAGCTAAGGATGGGAGGGGGAATGTCAAACTAATTTACCCCATGCCTAAATTCTCTATTTTTCATTAAAAATTAATTTCAGTCAAGGCTGTAACTGACATCAGAATATCTCAAAATCAATATTCCTGCTTTTTTCAGCTTTAAAATCATTTTGGAGAAGTCATGCTGGTGATGCTGAAGAATTTCTGCTTTTCTGTTTCCTCTCTATAAGCCTTTTGGCAGGTGGACAAAAAGATAACAGTACTTCCACTCTGGGGAGTTATATACACATAATTAATATTGCCTGGCAACAATGAATGACTTCATCCTTCACCAATGTCTGATTCTGCTACAGATATGCAGACCTTGCTTTTGTATAAACCCAAATGAGATTTAATGAAAAAATATTAATAAATGTTATATTTGATGTTATTTCAGGAGGATATTGAGGAATCTGCGATTATTCATCTTTTGCTTATAAAATGGATGTATTTATTTTTGAAATTAAACAATATGCTGCAAAATAACTGGTGAAACTCTCTTTATGATACCTGCTAACCAAAAAAATCAATAGCATAGATTTCCTGACATTTAAATAATATATCTCTATCTCTATCTCTCTATCTATATATTTACCAATCCTAAATGAAGCAGATATGTAGGCTAAAAGAAAGCAAACAGGCTCAGCATGAGAATAAACTAAGAAACAGGAAACAATGAAGATATTTTGGAGGTAAGAAAGAAGACAGACCCAGGAACACAGTAAATTACATGAGAATAGAATGTGGTATCTGATGATAGACAAACTGAGCACACTTATGGCATTGTCAGCCTCAGTAGTGTGACTTTAGTTACTAAACCAGACTTAGACTCAGTTCCCTCACCTGGTATATGAAGATAAAGAGACAGCTCAATATGTCAGCCCTGTGGATTAAATTATATAAATTTATGTAATAATTGGCCAATATTTACCTCACACATAGTATGCACTCACTCAGCAACTATTAGTTGCCTGTTTGCATTCTCACGCCTTAAAAGACTGGTTCAGAAACCATAAATTATTTTCTGAAAAGATATTTTGAAATATAAAACGAACCAAGAATTTTCTTGTATTATCTAGGAAAAAAGAGTTCCAGATAAAACTTATAACAATGTGGGACATGAAGACATTAAGTTCAGAGAAGTTCAAAAATTCTTTTTATTTATTTATTTATTTATTTATTTAATTTTATTTTTTTTATTGTTAAATATAATGGGGTGACATTGGTTGGTAACAATTAGATAGTTTCCCGATGTACAACTCCACATCACATCACCCCAATAATTCTTAAGAGATTATACAGCTAATAAACAGAAAAGCTAAATTCAATATAATATCAGCAATAGATCAAATGCTTTCTAGACCTCATTAATTTACATATGGTTTCCCTATTCCCCAAGAAATGAAAAAGCAAGTCAGAAACCTCAGGATCTTGATATGCTTCATACTCATACCTCCTGTGCCTCCATTACATAAAGTCAACCATGAAGTTCCTCAAAAATTTAAGACTACAGCTTCTACCTAACCCAGCAATCCCTCTTCTTGGTATCTACCCCCAAAATTTGAAAATATTTATTTGTAAAGGTATATGTGACCCTATGCTCATTGCAGCATCCCTCAAAATAGCCAAGATTTGGAAACAACCTAAGTGTCCTTTAACAGATAATGGGAAAAAGAAGACGTGGTGCATCTGAGGGCTGTCTGGAAAGTATCCAGCCATGTAATATGAAAAACAGAGGCACTTATGACTGGATTTTTTCTGGATAGTGCTCATATATACAATGGAATATTTGTCTTAAAAAGATGAAATATTGTCATTTGTGACAACGTAGAGCTTGAGAGTAGTATACTAAATGAAATAAATCAGATGAAAAATGACCAAAAAAGTATGATTTCATTCACATGTAGTATATAAAACAAAAAGCAACAAATGAACAAACAAAAACAAATACACAAACAAAACCAAACTCATAGGTACAATCGTGGTCACTAAGGGAAAGGGAGGTGAGAGGAGGACAAAGAGGGCAAAGGGGGTCAAATGCACGATGATAGGAGATAGGCTTCAGGTGGTGAGCACACAATAGAGTGAGTGTAGAGATGCCACATTATACAGTTATACACCTGAAATTCATGTTACCCCAATAAACAATAAAAATTAAAAAAACTAACCAGGCAGTATAGTCTATAAGGCAAATTTGAATATATCCTCAGTGCATGGACCAGAACTTCAGAAACTATTAAGTTACAATTTCTGTATCAGTTACCATCACTATCTTCCTGAATATAAAATCAAAATTTACAAGGAATGATCATAATCCTGCTGCTAAGGCTTTTAAAAAATGTTTTTATTAAAATACCTAACAAAATGAGATATAGTATGCAAATGCTTATATCTCTAACACTGAGGCTTCTGCTTTGTAAACTAAGAATGAAGGATTCAATCTGGCTAATTGAGTAGAGAAAAATCACAGAAAAAAGACTTCATCTCAATAAAACATTCAGCCTTGCAATAACTAGTAATGCCGAACACAAATACTGATTTAAAGCAATGAATATTCCAGAAAGACAACTTAGTTATTTATTAGCTAATGATAATAACTATCATTTCTTGTGGATCAATTATATGCCAGACATTAAAAATTAACTTGCCCAGATGAAAACAAATACTAAGAGAAAGAACTAGAAATTCAAACCAATGTTGTCTGACTCCAAAGCTGATATTCTGATTAGAGGCAAGGTCTCCTGAACAATTTAGTCATCTACTAAACTGACAGGAAACCCTTCTCATCCACTACTGACAATGCCACACTAACATCTGTGTTGATGGTTGATTTTGTTCACTTTCATTTATAAATAATTGCAATGATGATGTTGTTCATAGTATACTATCTCATTTAATCCAAGGTATCCCAATTCCTTTAAGAAAAACACCAAGGTATTTCTCTCTGAATTCTCCTTTACCAGACTAAAAGCACAGTGCCATGAATTCATTAACTCCCAGAAACGGAACATAAAAAGCCACAGTATTCTGAAATTTTGTATATATATCACTTTCCTGGTAACCAAATTAGAACCATATCTGTGATGAAGCATCACCACCAATATTCACCAATTATCCACTCCTAGAAGAAATCATAAAATTAAGCAAATGCATTCTAACCCAGGAAGAAAATTTACTAGAGTAAAAAGCAATGATCTGAGTTGTCAAATGACAATGGCAATTATCTGACTTGGTATATGACCACAATCCTCAGGTTAACTATAATCCAATAAGGAATTTTCCCCTTGCAAAATGACCTTGACTTCATAATCACCTTGGTCTATCTTTAAGAGTTTCTGTGTAAATGTATTTGATACCCCCACAAAACCCTGAGGTTTCTAATGCTCTGCCAACGCATTAGAAATAAAAGACTCACCACAATTGGCATTTTTCAATGAAGGACTTGTCATCCAGAATCTTTAATGAGGTAGAAAATATTTTTAGATTTCAGGGGAATCTTCAAAAATGAAGTAATTGAGAACAAAGAACATAAACTAGCAATAGGAAAGTAAAGCTCCATGATTAATATCTGGGTGAAATATTAAGTCAGATGAATAGATAGTCTTACAAATAATTGTCACTGAAACAAAATAAGTTGCTTCACCATTTTGGTTGTAAATCTGACACACTTCGATATATTTGACCAAGAGTTATCTCCACTGGTCGTTGAATCAAATTAAAACAATGAATTAATTATGCTGTGTTCCAGATATTTTGGAGATGAATATCCAGTCAGTAAATACTTATAGAACCTCTATTTATGAAAATACTGTTCTAGGGACAAAGAGTCAAATGTTATAGAGCCTGCCCTCAAAGAGCTCAGCCCAGTGAGACATATTTATACATATGAATATAGCGCAGTCTTCACTCTTCTAATCTAACTAGCTGTATGATATAAACATAAATAATAAAAGTCCATGCATTCTAAGACTTACACTTATTAACACCCATAAAGCAATGTTCCTTTAGTTTGCAGATAACATACACACACGTGAAACCACTCACATACTTCAATATGTACTTGCTTTGACTTCAAGAACCTAATGTATTTTTTAAACTGTGAAGTGAAGGACACTGTTTCTTTGTCTCAGCCACTGTAAACAACAGCACAATGAACATCGGGATAGATGATTAGAGAAGATGTAGTGCATATACACAATGGAATATTACTCAGCCATAAGAAAAGATGAAATACTGCTATTTGCCAACAACATAGATGGATCTAGACATCACCATTCTAAGCAAAATCAGAAAAAAATCAAGAACCATATGATTTCATTCACATGTGGGATATAAAACTGAAAGCAACAGAGGAACAAGACAAACAAAAACTCATGAACACAGACAATAGTTTAGTGGCTACCAGAGGATAAGAGGGAAGGGAGAAGTGAAGAGGGAGGGGGAGTCAAATATGTGGTGATGGAAGAACTGACTCAGGGTGGTAAGCATGGAATCCAACACATAGATGATGTATTGTAGGAATGTATACCTGAAACCAATAATATATGATTTTACTAACCAATGTCACCCCAATAAATTTAACTAAAAAATAAAAGTATATAGTGATATAAGCATATTTTAGAGATAACACTAATTTCTATATCAAATACCAAATATTATACTTATATGCAGCCAATCCTATTGAAATATGATGCATGGCCCTTTTCTGGAAACAAAAGACCATTCACAAATACAGATGACCTATGCTTGGCATATTTAATTCTGTACAGTTGTAGTTAGTAGCACAGAAATAAAACATATTGAAATTTTAACTGCATTAAATTTTATACTATATATATGGATTTACATGAAATATGCAAAATTAAAGGATGAGGACTTTACATATATTGCATTATATGTATGTATATGTTTGGGTAGATGTTATTATAGACAAATAAGTTGTATTAAGTTAGAATATGAGTTTATATATCTGTGTTACTTTTGATAGAAAGTGGTTATGAAAATGTTTGGTATAAAATCTATTTAAAAGTTCTGCATTGCTCCTAAACTTTTACTTTTCTCCTTTTTGATCAGATCTACACCAGTCATTTAACCAAGAATTCCTAGATTTCTTCAAAACTGAGACTACTGGCCATGTTCTTTCTGGAATAAGTAAGGGGAAAGACAGCTAAAACAAGAGACATAGGTCCTCTTTATTTATTTATTTAATTTTTTATTTTTTGAACTGAACTGTGGGCCTCACCGCATTTGGGAAGCACACCAAAGTTCAGCATGTGGGTCCGCCTGGGCCGGAGCCGGGATTCCATCCTCCGTCCTCAAGGCTTCAAAGCGAGCGCTTAACCCGCTGAGCCATCCTGACTTTCCCCAGGTCCTCCTGAATAAGCCCAGGTTGCTTGAAATCAGACAGATAGATGGCTATATATCATAGTTTTCAAGTACTGTCTGCAGGAAAATCTAAGAGTCAACTAGAACACTCAACATGAAAACTTGGGTACTATTGTTTTTTATGGACTGAAGTGTGTTCCCCTCAATTCATTTGTTGACGCCTTAACACCCAATGTGAAGGTATTTGGAGATGGGGCCTTTGGAATGTATCAGGTTTAGATGAGTCCATGATTAGGGGGGTGGGTTTCCTTCATAATAGAATTAGTGTCTTTATAAGAGGAGACATCAGAGAGCTTAATTTGTCTGCCATATGAAGATACAGAGAGAAGGTGATGATCCACAAGCCAGAAAGAGTCCTCATCAGAATCTAACCGTACTAGCACCTTCATTTCAGACTATTAGACTCCAAAACTGAGAAAATTGATTTCTTTTGTTTAAGCCACCCATGCCATGTATGATATTTTATTATGGTAGACCAAGTAGATAAAAATAGTTGTTTAATTTTTTTTTTTATCATTTAATTTGGAAGAAAATAATAACTATGCTATAAATTGCTGAGCCATAAACCTGTTTTTTAATTAGGAGGTTAAAGAGAACATAAGTATGTTTTCAATTCATTAATCTACTTGCTGAATATTTAGCTTCTTATGGATAGCAATGAGAACAAAATTTTCTCTATGTGTAATCAAATAAAAATAGACATCTTTAACCATACCACAGAAAACAGAGAAATGAATCTGAGAATACAACTCAAGGTATAAACATCACAATGAATGTCACTTAGAGGGATATAATTATGATTACTTCAGAAATAAATAACCTTTTTATATACTCCTGAACATCTAAGGAAGAACTGAATTTTTTATAAAAATTCTATAGAAGCTTAACCTTCTTTCTACTCATTATGCTGGAAAGAGCCTAATAGATGTGCAGACATTCATCTGTCTGATTCCCCAAGATCCGTTCCTGTATTAAACCATCAGACAGTAAAGCACATTTACCACATTATCTCAGCGCTTCAAAGAATTGCTTTCACTGAGACACAACTTAATGTAATGTTCTTTGCTTCTACTGAAGGTCGATACAGGAACCATTAGTTTGGGCAGTGATTCCTTATGTTTGAAAGTTTTTTCACAGATGTTCTCTGTTTAAAGACCTGGAAAGCAAATCTCCCTCCCCCCTTAAAAAAAAGAAATTTGTCTTCACATCTTCCTATTTTCAAAAATACAAATAAAAATTGTTAAACTCTCTGCTTTTGTATTTTTTTTCCTCTCCTTAACATCGAAAAACTTAAAGCCAAATCTCATTGCTGTTTTATCTTGTTTTTGCTTAAACCAAGAAATGTAATATATTTAATTAGGGTGCAAAAAATCTACTCTTGAGACACAGTTCAATGTACCTCTTAATAATGAGTTAGAATTTCTTTAGGACACATGATACAGTAGCTGAAGTATTTCCTTTACCCAGGGATTAAACCTTATGACATATAACTATAACTTTTCACTAGTGCATTTGGAAGTAATCAAAAATCAAATGCAAATATTTGTTCCCATAATGGCATTTCAAATACTGTGTCATCTGAGGAAGTGACTTGCACCTAATGGGTAGATATTGAAGTAAGTTGAGGTAAAGTACAAAATGCACTACAAATTCAATACCATCTAAATAATGAGGTCAGTTCACTATTATGAGTGAAGGCATGTTGCTAGTACCTCACAAGTCAGGCAATGTATTCCTAAAATCAAATGGGATAGGAGATCCTCCAGATTAGTTGCATAGTAAACATTAGAGATATAACGTGATCACAGCAGATCTATTCTTCCCTACTCGTATTCTTACAACTTCCTATCAATGCTGTGCTAGGTGGAAATCTCCATTTAAAGGAGCTATTAGGGAGATCCCTAAATGTTTCTCATTGAATTTCAACTCAAGATTAGGAATGAGGTAAGATAATTCAAATATTATTTATTCATGATAGCTAATATGCAAATAAGTTTAAAAGTGAAGGGTGAAAGTGATATAAAAGTACATTAGCTCTAATTATATTTTATAAGATAACCACATAAACATCTTTTAAATCTTGGTACATTTGACTTATATATCCTGACAAACATAGCAGCTGCAGAACTAGCATGATAATAAACATCTAAGGCAGAGATTAAATATATAATCTCACTATGTGTTGTTGGCCAAACAATTCATGTCAAAGTCTCATCAGTAAGACCAGCTCTGAAGTCAACTCAGGCTAACCAGTTCTTTTTGTTTTCTTAACCTAGCTATATTAGCATTCCCTTTTTATTTACACACTTGAGACCATTTAAATATTACCTATGTAAGTTATACCAAATTAATGAAAACCCTGATAAACACAGTAGGTTGAACATATCTTTATTCTCTAAGAATATCACCAAAATGAAATCAGTAAACATTCATAAAACCCAAAAACAAAGTAAAT
>PVKE010029785.1:0-20021 GCA_004027555.1 Craseonycteris thonglongyai | reverse complement strand
CAGAGAGAGAACTGAACTGGGGGAGCTCCCCAGTTCAGCACATGGGTCCGCATGGGCCGGGGCCGGGATTCGATCCCTGGTCCCCGGCGCTGCAAAGTGAGCACTTAACCCACTGAGCCATCCCTGCTTCCCCTCTTGACATTCTTGACAAGAGAATTTTAAACCTTAAACAACACCTTTAAAATGTTTTTAGATTTTGGTAAGGTGAACTGTGAAATTTTTTTTTTTTGACAGAGAGAGAGAGAGAGAGAGAGAGATACAGAGACAGAGACAGAGAAGGGGGAGGGCCCAGAACAGTCTCCATAGTTGCATATCATTGGTTTTTCCACATAGTTTCATTCCAAAGGTGGGTGGGGCTGCAAAGGGCAGAAACTGGGCCAGGGTCTCACCCCTATGAGAACTGAACTGGGGGCACTCCCTAGTTCAGCGTGTGGGTCTGCACAGGACGGGGCCGGGATTCGATCTTCGGTCCCCGGGGCTGCAAAGTGAACGGTTAACCCACTGAACCATTCTGGCTTCTCTGTTGAATTTTTTTTGCTGATTGCTTGAGAGTGCCATTTGCTTGAGTTCTGGTGAACAAAGAGTCTATTTACATTTATTCAATATCTACCAATCCCCATGAGTGCTGGTTAACTGAGAGTCTACTGTATGTAGAAAGAGCTGAAATTCTTACTAAAGAAAAAAAGGAACTGTAAACTTTAAGAGATATTTGGCTTTCTGTACTTTCAATTTCAGGTCGGGAGCTTTAAAGGAAAAATGTTGGTATAGGGACAAAATGCTTAGATAAATTTTACTACTCTATGATTTGAGTTTAATTAAACAAAATCACAGAATTAAGTGATAAGGCAATGGTATTATATTGTCAATGATTTAAAGCTAAAAATTCTTGTGTATGAAAAGAATAAAATTTCATTTAGTGATAACACAGATGATGTCCCTTATATTTTCCTTTCCTATCTTAGGGAACTTGCATAGAGCAATACATTTTCCTGCATTTTAATATATGAAAGACATAATATGTGCAGATTTATCCCAAGAATCATTTTCTCTCCTGATCCAATTATGATTTTTCTGGTTTTATTCATGCAAATTTTGAGCCAGGTTTTTAAAGACTTGAAAGCACTTTTATTTTATTTTATTTTATTTTTTTTTAATTTATTGTTAAATTTGATGAGGTTACATTGGTTGGTAACAATTAGACAGTTTACAGATGTACAAGTCCACCTCACAATCAGATAGATCCATTTCATGTCCTTTCCTCTCTTCTGGTGTAACAATATAAAAGAATTCCTGCTCTCTGCAGATTTGGGGGAGCAAGATGGTGGTTAGGGATCACCACAGAGAAAGGAGAAAGAAAACAAAATGGGAGGCTTTCAATTGATATCTTCTGGGATTTCTGATCTGTCCTTTCTACAAATCAAAAGATTTGTTTTAGCAGGTGAAAAGTGTTCTGTAGACATTGTCAGATCACAGCCATGCTAGATTCTGGGAAAAGTGAGGATATAGGCAAGTATCAGGGTCAGCTTTCAGAAACCAAAAAAGTTTAGATGCATGGCTTTCATTTTTTCCAAACTTCTGTAAAGTTACGATCTAACAAGTGTCAAGAAAACTATGACTTACAGACCAAATATGACCTACCCTAATTTTTTATAAGGTTTTACTGGGATTTTTAGGTTATGTTGAATATCATCAAGTGATCACATCTTTACTGCCCCAGCCATTTCAAAAAATCTTATTGTTTCATGCTGCTATTTATTTCATTGTAAATAACAGAAGACAGCCTGTGCTATATTCATAATGAAGACAGAGTACAGAGAAGAGTAAACATAAAGAAAACCCTTGATTTATATTTTTATGGGTATGTAAGGGTTGTGTTAAAAATCAAAGCTAAATTCTTTTAAAACTATCATAAAATGTGGCCTAGTTCTCTTAAATAATTTCAGTTTACAGTTGGTATCTTTATTTGAACTCTGGGCTAAGCCAGGAGTAATTCACAGGTCACAACAAATACAACTCTTTAATCTAAAAGCAAGATGGAATGAAAGATTTATTCATCTTCTGCAGTCCAGAAACCCATGTAAAATAAATTTTTTCCTGAGCTAAACTTATAATGTAACACATTTCTTATTTGTAGTGGTAGAATAAACTTAAAAGTCTGTAGGAGTTTGAGATTTCCAGAAAGATCCCTTCCTAGATGGTGTTTGATATAATGTGTGCTATCTCCGATATGCATTTTTTAAGCCTTCTATTTTCTACCTTGTATACCATGTAAAAGGGATCATAATACCTTATCTTTAGAAAGAAAAAAAAAAACTAAACAATATACCGTAATATCTTGAGATCACTTTCAGGTCTAAAGTGAGTGCAGAGAGTATTCAATGAGAATTAAGCCAGTTATCATTTTGTATTCACCCTATAGACCAGAATATATACATGAAGAAATTCCAAATCATGTAAAATCACAGAAATTCTAGCTGACAATTTTTGCTATTGTTTTAATAAAAGAAAACACACACACAATTAAGTTTGCTTACATGATTGCTTAGACCTATTTATATGTATATCTCATTGTCAGAATTTTCAAATATAGATCTACATACACCTTGGATCTTCTATCATGAAGTACTCACTGTTCATTGATAAGGAATGCATTTAGTTGAGAGCCTCTGATTACTATCACCTTCAGGATTACCTCAGTTTTCAAGTTATGACTACAACTCTCCAAGGAAAGTCTCCAGTCAAGTACTGTGTATGGTGGAGGCACTAACACAATTCAACTTTCTCAGCATGAAGCTCTCTCAGCAAGCAACTTTTGCTCTAGAATCGCCCATGGTTTCTCAGAGCCTCCCATACCTTCATTGTAGTTTGAAACTCTCTCTGCCCAATCTTGCTGTTTTTATCTTTTTCTTCTCCCCTCATAAGTATTATATTTTCCATCAAACTCTTGCATTGATAATTCTGTCTTTACCTTTACTCCTCAGATTACCTGATTGACAGACAGATGTTTGATGAGATATTAATATGGTTCTTGGATAAAAAGTTTCATGGACAAACAAGTTGATTTCATATATATTCACAAATACACACAGCATTATAAAATGTTTGCAGCAATTACAGTTGCTTAATGTTTCAATTTGCATTTTTAGACCCAATTAAGAACATGAAGGTTTTCTCAAAAATTTTCTTTTCATATTTATAATTCTAGTGTTCTTTAGATTTTTATATGTTTGCTATAATGGTACTATAAGAAATGCTTTTATGTTTGAAAAAGAAAGGCTCTCTCTAGGCCTTATTCATGCCATGTCTTAAATTTGCTTCTTCAAAAGAGTTCATTCGTTTGACAATGACCAGTGATTACCATTTGACTTTCTTACTGGATACTAGGGTAACTCTCAAAAATTAAAGGTCAGAGACATAGACAATTTGCTCTGTTTCTTTGTTCGGCTACAACTATGTGGTTGCTTAGAATGTAAAAAGATACTGAACTTGGCTTGGGATTTAGAAGGGGTCTAAAGAAGTTTCATCATCCTCTCATTTGGGCTTCAAGATAAAGAAAAGCATAGCAGAGGACTCTTCTGCTTAAGATGGGAGTAGGATTGGTGACATAAGGACACAGATTCAGCTAGCAATAACGTTAATTTACCTTTCTTTGACATTTCCTCTTATTCATCTATCTTCCTTATAGAATTTTCGGCTATGAAGATTGTCAGACATTCTTTATCACTATGGCCATCTTAACATCATCGGAAGTCACCTTTTTATTCTAATATTTGACCTGGTCAGCTTAGCTTTCTCTGCATCTTATTTTATTATTTATTTATTTATTTATTTTTGACAGAGAGAGAGAGAGATACAGAGACAGAGACAGAGACAGAGAGAGAACTGAACTGGGGGAGCTCCCAGTTCAGCATATGGTTCCACACGAGCCAGGGCCGGGATTCGATCCCTGGTCCCCGGCGCTGCAAAGTGAGCATTTAACCCACTGAGCTATCCCGGCTTCCCCTGCATCTTATTTTAAAGACTTCTTTATTTTTTAATCAATTCCCCTGTCCCCCCACCCCCCGCCACACACACACACACACACACACTCTCTCTCTCTCTCTCTCTCTCTCTCTTATAAAGGGACACATTGACCTAGAGAAGTAATAAGGAATACACAATGACAAACTCAGTATATTTTATTTGAAACTCAGTGATATTTTCTGGGAGTATTATCATAACTTTGGTAAATATACCCTGAAAACAAATGCTAAGAATAGAAATTTCATTAGAAATTATTCTAGTATATCAGTATCTAGGTTGATATCTCAAATACACCAACCCCCCAAAAATTTTATATTAGCTTTAGAGATAGAAGAGGACATAACAGTGACTCCACACTATTTCAATCATAAGAAAATATCAGTTAAAAATATTTTTCCATCTTTGAGTATCTGTGGACATCTAGCCCAATTTACCTGCTGTAGATACCACATGGTTATGCAATTGGTTTCTTATATAGAAAATTAGAGAGTGCTAAACTGACCCTTATATATACTGTAAAACATCTAGTAAGGCAATCTTTACTGAGGCATTATGCTTATGATATGTGATATCAAATTAAGTACAGAATTAAGAAAATCTGAATCAGTTTCTAGCTCTGTCTCTTATTAATTATGTGAGAACCTGAGTTGGTGATTAACCTTAATCTTAGTATCTTCATTTGTAAAAATGAAAATCACAAAGTCCCTGTTTCGACGTAAAGAATGATAAGGACAGCCAAATTGGATAAGTTATGGACCTTACTTTTGAAATAGGAAAGCACTATAAAAATGAAAGTAGAAAAAAGTAGGACAAACCTTAGAAAAAAGTATGTAGAAAATAAGTTTTTGTGCTCATCCTTAGATTTTATATAGATAGCCCCAAAACTCCCTGGCAGTCTACAATCTGTATATAAGTTATGATAAATATCATTCTATGATAGCCCCTTTAATCTCTGCCCTTTGGTAGGTAATCTTATTTCTAACCAAAAGAACATAGCAAAAGAGAAGGGATGTAATGCTCTTGACTAAGCTACATTCTTTGGAAAAAGTGATAGTTATAGAATGTCACTCTCATGATCACATTATGTTATATAAAACTCCATCTTTCTAGACTGGAGTAAAAGAGTATCCTAGTAACACTGAAGTACCAAGCTGCCATGATATAAATTGCCTGTGGAGAGCATCATGTGGCAAGACTGCAAAGGACCTCCAGAATCTGAGGCCCTCAGCCCTACAACCAAAAGCAACCAAATTTTGCCAGCAAACACATGATCCTAGAATAGGATTCAGAACCTCAAATAAAATCACAGTCCTAACTGATATTTTAATTGCAGCCTTGAAGCCCTAGCAGAGGATTTTCCTAAATATTTCCTGGAAATCTATTTTGTAGCCATGGGAAATGAATAAACCAGGTCAGAAATCTTTTTTTTTTCATTTTACATTTCAACTAAACTGCCTGGTTATCCAAAACTAATTTGATTCATGATTTGATACTGTGTTACTAGTTAAATATTCTATTCATTGTAGTTAATCTACATGAATGATACTTACACATATATAATAACCATAAATGCCTTAACATGATGGTTTTCAAAAAGAGTTATTCAGAACCTCAGAGAGGTTTCAGGGAGGAGACATAGGGTTCCAGATGATAAGTTGATAGAAGAAAATATACAAAAGTTTATAGCGTCTGACTCCTGTTGTTCTGTTATAAATGCATCAATTTCTTTAGGTGTACAAGTTAAAAATTGATTTAAAAAATTACTATAAAATATTTGAAAATGAATTTTTAAGCCAAAGCATTAGAAGATGATGCACAATTTAAGCGAGTGAAGGGAGGTTTCATCATTAATTCAGTTCCTAGCATATGTTGATATGCAGGAAAGAAAGAAAGAAAAAAGGGGGAGGAAAAATGGTATGAGGAGAGACTAAAATAATGCATGTAAAAATCCTAGATGGCTAATATGCAGGTAAAAGTATTAGCATTTAAAATGTTCTGTTTTGTGTATTTATTTATAGAAATTCACTTTCTCACGATCTTGAGAAACAAGAATATCAGCCTTTTTAAGGGCAAGTCATAACCATATTAGCAAAATTTTAAATTTAAATGTGCTAAAACACAAGCAAAGTGATAATAACCAATGGATAGAACATACAATAATGCATCTAGGGTCTAAATAAAAAATTCACTGGGTTGTAGGTAAATGTATTAGAAAGTTAAAGCAAATTTTAAGGATAACAGAATGGCTCAGAATGTTGAGTACTTGCCTTACAGCTGGGGGTCCAAAGATCAAGTCCCAGCCTTGTTTGGTATTGACCTATATTCTGAACTGGGGCGTGCTTCCCATATGAAAGGTCCTCAGTTTGGTTCTTGCCTGGGACATGCTTCCCCTGTGGGAGGCCCCTGGTTCAATTCTCACCCTGTGTACCCTGAGTACACCTGTATGAAATAAAATTATGTTGAAACTGATGATGTATGACTGTGGGGACTGCTCTGGGCCCTCTTCCTTCTCTCTGTCAAGCAATAGAATAAATCTTAGAAGAAAAAGGAGGAGGAGGAGGAGAAGAAAATAAAGTTAAAACAAGTTTTATGTCAAGATGATAAAGTAGGTAAAACCTGTTTACCTCCTCTCATGATCACATCAAAATTACAATAAACTATAGAGCAACTACCTTTATACTGATAAGAGAGGCAGAGACACAAAAAAGTCTGGTTTCATACCCACCTGTGGCAATTAAAAATCAGGAGGAATATCTTGGTTGTCAAGATGCACCCTAATAAAAGCAAATAGCACCAGCCCCACACCTGATTGCACGGCCGAGGGTTCCAGTGCCAGAAAGAGAAGTCCCTACAACTTCTGGCTATGAGAACCATCAGAGATTATTGCTAGGTGACATGAAAGGAGGCCAGAATTTCAGGTATTTCTCTTAAAGGGCCAATTTGTTAACTTACTGATGGACTCACTCACTATGAATTCAAGCACTTGGGCAGCAATCCAAAAGGTGCCAGGGATTTATGGAATAGAGCTGTGTCACTTGGCTTCAGGGTAAGGACTGGAGGAACAGCTTTCTGCCCCACAGAAGTGCTGGCAGAATTCATTATTTCTTGTTGAGTGCTCCTCATTCCCAGCATGCAGACACACACAATCTACGTATCTGAGTAGCTGAGTCTCCATCAACTTGGTTAACACTATTCCTTCTCTTTGCATTGGTGATTTTCTATAACCCAGCTCCTTCCAATTTGTGGGACCAAGTGGCTTCCAGTTGTTTTTCCATCAAACAGCTGGTCTTGGCTTATGCTACAAAGTTAGCTAAACAGCAGCAAGCCTCAGTTTGTGGCATGTTTTCTTGAAGGACCTCCAATCCCAGTGAAGGTACTGGCCATTTGTGTATTGCTTTATGGTTCATACCAGGTGGCCGTGGGCATGGTGCAGGCTGTGGCTGAACTTGGCCTGTGGCAGATCCTCTCTAATGACGATCCAGGCCTGGCACACCTGGTGGCCAACTTCAGACCAAGCTTCAGCATCACCTGGCTGCCTCCAAAGATTAAACACCTAAAGGACAGAGTGGACAAGTACCAGAGCCCTGTTAAAGCTAAACTACTCCACAGAACCAGTCCCTACACAACAGGTCCTGCACTGTAATTATGGCCAGTTCTCACAAACAATTAACCTGAGGAACAATTTATCTTACTGATGTGCAAACAGCAACCAAGGCTCACCTATAAGAGGAGAGTATACACAACTCACACAAGAGCCACACCTGGAGTACCCAGCTCACATAATGGGAAATACTGGACCCCACAGGACAACTACTACATAAGGCCACTCAATAAGATGGAGAGACATATTAGCCCCCTTTTTTTACAAAAACACAGAGAGGCAGAAAAATGGGGAGGCAAAATACTTGTCCCAAATAAAACAGAACAGAACAGAACAGAACAAAATGAAACAAAACAGAACAAGGCTTCAGAAAAAAACTAAATGCAAAATGGTGATAAGAAATCTACCTAGGGGAAAGCCGGGACGGCTCAGTGGGTTGAGCGCTCGCTTTGAGGCCACGAGGACCGGGGATCGAATCCCGGCTCCGGCCCAGGCAGGACCCACATGCTGAACTGGGGAGTTCCCACAGTTCGGTTCTCTAACTGTCTCTGTCTCTGCCTCTCTCTCTCTATCTGTCAAAAGTAAAATAGAAATAAATATGCACTGAAGACAAAAAGATAATTTCTCTCTATAAATGTGAAAAGATAAAAAAAAAAAAAAATCTACCTAATGTAGTGTTCAAAACAATAGTTATACCAATGCTTTATGATTTCCAAAAGAACTTCAACATAAAGATAGGAGACATAAAAATACAGATAGAAAACTAGAATAACTAGTCAGAAATGACTAATATATTAACTGAAATGAAGGACATATTAGAGGAAATCAAGAGTAGATTACATGAAGCCGAGAATTGTAATCAGATATTTAGAAGATAAGGTAGTAGAAAACACCTAATCAGAACAGAAGAAAAGAAAATCCAAAAGATTTTGATTACTTCAAGGGCCTCTGGGACAACATCAAGTGTATCATCATCCTCATCATAGGGGGTACCAAAAGAAGAAAAAGAGAGAGAGCAAGGAATTGAAACCCTATTTGAAGAAAACTTCCCTGAAATGGTGAAGTAAATACACATACAAACCCATGAAGCACAGAAAGTCCCAAACAAAATGAACTCAAAGAGGCCCACATCAAGCTACATAATCCATGGCAAACCTAAAAGATAAAGAGAGAAACTTAAAAGCCACAAAAGAAAGACAGTTAGTTATCTATAAGGGAGCTCCCATAAGACTGTCAGCTGCTTTCTGGACAGAAACTTGGTATGCCTGAAAAGTCAGGATGGCTCAGCAGGTTAAATGTTCTCTTTACAGCCCAAGGGACTGAGGATCAAATCTTAGCCCTGGCTTGTGCAGACCCCATGCTGAACTGGGGTGTGCTTCTCTTGTGGGAGGCCCCCAGTTTAGTTCTTGCCTCTTGGTTTAGCCCCAGGCTTGAGGGGCATGCCTCCCATGTGGAAGGCAACTGGCCCAGTTCCTGCCCTGTGCTTTTCTTGCCCACCTGTGTGGAACAAAACCATGTTGAAAATTGATGTGGAACACTGATGATGTACAATTATGGCGACTGCTCTGGGCCCTCTCCCCTTCTCTCTGTCTTTCTGTGTCTCTTTCTCTCTTTGTCTCTCTCTCTGTCTCTGTCAAAAACAATAAAATAAATCTTTAAAGAAAACAAAACAAAACAAAAAACTTCGTAGGCCAGAAGAGATTGGCAGGAAATACTCAAAGTGATAAAAAACAAGGACCTACAACCAAGATTACTCTAACCAGCAAAGCTATTATTTAGAATTAAGGATGGGTAAAGAGCTTCCCAGACAAGAAAAACCTAAGTGAGTTCATTACCGACAAACCAATATTACAAGGAGTGTTAGGAAGACTTCTTTAAGATAAAAATTAAAAAAATATATATAAATATGGATAATAAAATGGCAATAACTATGTATCTATAAAAAATCAAAATTTTTTAAAATGTAAATGAATTATATATCCCAATCAAAAGCTAGTGGTTGAATGAATAAGAAATAAAACTTTCACTTATGTTGCCTACAAGAGATTGACTTCAGATTGAAACAAACACAAACTGAAAATTAAAGGGATGAAAGAGAATATTGCATAAAAATGGAAACAAAAACAAAATAATAACAACAACAACAACAACAAAAAAAAACAAAAACAGATGGGGTAGCAGTACATATACTAAACAAAACAAATTTAAAAACAAAGGCTATAATAAGAGAAAAAGAAAGACCCAGTAATCTCACTTTCAAGAATTCATCCAAAGAAATATAAAACTCTACTTTGAGGGACATATGCATCCATATGTACATTGAAGAATTGTTTACAATGGACAAGATGTGAAGGCAGCCTGGCTGTTTATGATGGATAAATGGATAAAGAGGAGGTAGTACATATATACAATGGGTTATTGCTTGGTCATGAAAGAAAATGGAATTTTTGTCATGAGCGGTAACATGGATGGACCTGGAAGCTATTGTGTTGAGTGGAGCATGTCAAATAGACAAAGCCTAATGCAATATGTTTTCACTTATATGTCGAATCTAAAGAATAACAAACAAACAAACAAACAAAATTAAACAAACACATAGATACAGAAAACTTTTTGATGGTTGCCAGGTGGAAGGAGAGTTGGGCAGGTGGGTGAAAAAGAGAAAGAAATTAAGAAGTACAAATTGGTCATTACAAAGTAGTCACAGGAATGTAGGGTATAACATAAGGAATATAGTTGATAACATTGAATAACTTTGTATGGTGTTAGGTGGGTACTAGATTGCTTGGGGTGACAGATGGGACAGGAGTTGGAATTCAGAGTAAAGGTGAAAGCACCAAGAAGTACAAATTGGTATTTACAAAATATTCATGGGGCTGTAAAATAAAGCATAAGGAATATAATCAGCAATATGGCAATAACCATGTATAATGCCAGCAGGTACTATACTAGTCAGGGAAATCACTTCTTCAATTACATAAATGTCTAACCTCTATGCCATACAACTTTAGTTAATATAAAATAATGTTGAAAGTCAACCATAATTAAAAAAATTAAAAAGGAAGAAAAGGGCAAAGGAAAATAAAGGTTCAATTTCTGGGTATGAAACAAATAAGTCATGGGGATGTAATAGACAGCATAAGAAATATAGTCAATAATATTGTGATGGTGTGGTATTATGTTAGATGTTCATTGAACTTACCTAAATGATCACTTCTTTAGATATATAAATGTTGAATAACTATATTGTATACCTGAAATTAATATAATACCATTAGCTATATATTTTTTATTGTTAAATTTATTGGAGTGACATTGATTGATAACAATTACATTGTTTCCAGGTATACAATTCTACATTACATTGTCTATGCATTGCATTATGTACTGACTACCCAGAGTCAGCTCTTTCCATCACCATATATTTAATGCCCCCTCCCTGTACCCTTCAGCTCTCCTATCCATTAGTTCTATTTTAATAAAAATCTTTTAGAAAAAAAATTTAAAGCAATTTAAGGAGTTTACTTGAATTCACTGAATTGAGTCACTTAAGATAGCACCTAGATTTCAAATGATAAAATGAAATTCAATTTCCCATGAATGTGGAAAAGCAATTCTTGGCCTGACTGTGCACTGAGCATTGAACAAAAATGTAAGGTAGCTCCATACATGGGCTATGGTTTTCAAGTAAGTTAGCACTCCAAACCCAGTGAACTCATTATAACATTATATATTAGTTACAGGGCTAGAAATAGCAAGGCATTTTAATATATCAACTCCTTTTTATCTCCAGCATGTCTATCATGGATATAATGCAAACCTATCTACTGGCTTTTATCTAATATATTTGCCAGCATCTTCAAATTTTCTCTTTGACATTTTTACTATAAAAAGCCAGTTATAGAACTGTGTAAATCTTTTTTTTTCTCGCTATTTAATTAAGTGCGAGAATACTTAAAAAGTGCAATATTTAACACTTTAAGATCCTGAAAGGTAAATAGAATTTTTTTCCCTTACAGGCTGCTAAATCCTAGATTTCATTTATGATCTTTTGTACTCTTTCTTAACTAATTTTAACAAGTCTTGGGAATAGGATTTCTGTCAGTGTTTTTTACTGTATGAATTTTAGCAATCATTCCATTGGATTTTGTGTATTACTTTGTGTGTGCAAATTATAGACAGTGTGGTAGGAAGGAAAGATGACAAAGGACAAAAGGTTAATCCAGCTTACCTAGGGCAATTATATAGGCCACTCACGCATGTTCTTTTGGAATATATAAAAAATTATAGTCTCAATTATTTTTGTTCTAGAAAATCAGTGAGTAAAGGGAATTTCTACACAACCTAAAAGCTGGGAGTAATTGGTAAACAACTAAGGTAATTACTTTATATGAGGATTCCTCATATCACGACTGTCTTCAAGATAATTTGTTCAATAGTTTGTTGTCTGACAGTCTGCAGTGGCTCTACTCCTGGGGGGTGTATTTGTTCCTGCTGGGATCATAGGCTCCTTTAGACTGCTTCTAACCAACAATTGAACATATTTGGGGTACTGGATTTGGGCTACTTATGCCATCTGCTGAACCCCTCTAAAAGGCAATGTTTGCTAGGGAACTCCCTGTGTTCCTGGATAATACTTATTCAGAGCTGCTGATTCTTTATCTGTCAGTAGAAACTCTGTATAAATTGCATGTATGTTTATAATATTAAATTTAAAATTCAGATCTGAAGCTGTGCCTTTCTACAATTTAATGAAATAAACAGAAAATAGCAGCAAATTTTGTGCTCTAGGCAGCCAAAGACTTGGTGGCTGTTTTAATTGTTTTTTGTTCATCTTGTATATATGTATATATACAGATATGTGTACACAAACATATACATGTATGTGTATATACAAAAGGGGCAAATAAGTCTATAAACATTTTATGAAAGAAAAGAGCTATTAAATTGTAATATTCAATAGGTACCAATAACAAAATATGAATAAAGTTTATGTTTAATTTCCACAATTATAAGAGGTGCTCAAAGTGGTTACTATCAGCATCCACACACTTCTGATTACAGTGAACTACTGCTTGAGCAGCATTGCCAAAAGTATCACTGCACATGTCATTTCAATTTACCTTATGCCTCAAATTTATCACAAATGCATGCAACTGTTAGACATGTTGGAGGCTCTGTTGCATACTCACACTTCCATTGCCATTATATTTCCACAGCATTCTCACATTTCAAGTACCATTTCAAAATGGTCTTGGGCTCCTTGAATGACAACCATTTTTCCTCCATTTTCTCTGACTGCCCTGCCTGTCTCATGGTTATGATAGCATTCATTTAACATCATAACATCTCTTAAAAAGTGTTTACATTTTTTTGGTACCTCTGGGGTGTGTGTGTGTGTGTGTGTGTTAAAACCTTAGTATATTTTCAGTGGCAGGGTATTGGTTTTAGTGAAGATGGACATGAGTTAATGCATTAGAAATAAAAGTGGGTTGGTGGTTCAACTATAAAATAATAAGAAATATTCTCTGAAACCCTGTCAATTCCTTGTACAATAATATAGAGGTCCCTATGCTTGATAGGTTTTTTTAATGATACGACAATGATGAATCATTCTTCTTGTAAGTTTACTGGGGTCAGTAAGTGTCTTTATGCTTTTGATGTTTTAAAAATGTAAGATTTTCTTCAGATTAATATAATTGGTACTTCTGTGGTATTCAGGGTTGTTTTTTGTTAAAACTAAAAGTGTCATTCATATCTGAATAGTCATTACTTTCCATAGTACTGTTAAACATCATCACAAAGAATATTATACAGATGCATCTGTTGCATGAATACTACCGTAAGCAAAATCATATTGATTTCAGTCACTCTCAGCCTACTATCATTTGCACCATAAATGTAGAACTTAGATACCACACAATGCAAAGAGAATGAACATACTGATTCCTCTATTCCACCAAATGACAGATTCAATAGCTTAATTTACATTAGTTTAGGTTTAAATAACTGAGTTTTGATGTCCAGAGGATATGAATCTCTTCACTTCTTGTATTTATATGTTTGCAATTGGTATGCTAAATGTAAGAGAAAATTATGCTCATACGAGGTTAAGTGAATGTTAATGCACTAGAATTTAAAGAACATTTGTTTGTCTATTGCATGTAAGCACAAAGTTCCAGGTGTCTAGTTAAAACCCAAAAGTCCTTAACATACAGGGTATAGCCTCACCCTATGTTTGACAATGTAACTTATCTCTGGACGGTGGCCACATAGAAACAGCTTGTGTGCAAAGAAGAATTCAGTGATATGATACATTCTAGATAGTTCTATTTCAAATGATGGGTTAGATCAGGGGTGTCAAACTGGTGGCCCACAGACAACATGTGGCCCCGAGGTAACTTTTTGTGGCCCACGATGCTCTGAAATAAAATGAAAATAGAAAAAATTGTTATGAAGAAAATAGTGCTTAGGGGAGATTGAGGCAATACCATACACACAATTCCCTCCTTAACCCTTTAACTACTGATGATGAGTATGCACGTGGCCCAGTGCCTTTCCCGGGGACCTGTGGGCGTGTATAAACGCGCTGACTCAGTTTCGGTGACATTTGTAAATGTGATGTGGCCCACGTGAATCTTGCCTGTTGCACCAAACGGCCCGTGTTTTAACTGAGTTTGACATCCCTGGGCTAGATGATGGTCAGAGTCTTCACATTATGTCACATTTATATCAATGTATATTTTGTACTGAAAAATAGTAAAATACTTAAAAATAGATATTCCTAGATCCAGATAGCTTAACTAACAAGAGTTAAAATTAAGGCAACCTTCACCATCATTACTAAATAATTTCTTTCAAAGCATTGTTGCTGGGAAATAAAACTATAGAACAATAACTAACTTTATTGAATGCTTTAGAAATATCTCTTGAGGAATATATTTGTCTTTGAGATTCTAATCCATAGATTAAAGTTCTTAAGATAAATTCTTTTATAAATAAGATATAAAATAATTTTTGCAATTATAACAGAAAACCCCATATTCTGTTTTCTCAGATGGGTAGAAGTCATATACTAGATGCTCCAAAATGTAATTAAAAATGATCTTTAGAAATTCTTGCTCCTGTATGCTGTGGTCAGCAGTGCTGTCAGAAGAAGGAGGCTCAGATTCCAAGCATCCAAGGTATAGTGTTTGTATTAAGCAGCTGAGACGGTCACTTTGTGGAATTGCTCATTTGACTTGTTTCTCAGGGCTTTCTGGTCCCATACCACTCAATTACCTGTTAAATGTCTTCTATGTATTCCACCACACCTTTAAATATGTATACAACTGGAGGGGCCCTGATTAGTCATTAACCACACACAAGCACAAGCAACTCAAATAACCTAAGGAAGTCCTAAAAACTGGGCTGACCAGATGTGCCATTTTAAATAGGACAGAAAACAACTGTACAGTCTCCTTTTGATTGGTGTGTATGGTCATCCTATCGACACCTTGAATTTAGCACAATGCGACTAGGCTGACCATACATATCATTTGAAAGGGAACAGTACTGGCATTTTCGGACCTGGTTAAAACAGTATGTCTGGTCAGCTTAAAAAAGCACTACCAATGATAATAGAAATGCAAGTAGATCCCAGGGAAAGTCAAGAAACTCTTATAAAAGCAGAGCACTGAAGCACCAAGACTTCCATTGCTGTAGACTGAAGAAGGTGATAGGGCAGTTTTCATCAGTACTCAAGGTGAAAGCACAACACTTTTATGCCAGCATCTTGAATCTGCTACTGGTCCTGTTAACTCAAGAAGGGCTTGCCAACTTTAGGATGAAACTGTACTTAGTACAAATAATTATACTCAGAAAAAAGTCCTTTACATTAGAACATAATACTAATAACCACCACTTTTTGAGCATTTACTATTAGAAAAGAGCTGTTTCTGGATAAGTTTTTTACATTCTTTCCCTTATATAAATACAAAATTAAACTGGTAAGATTGGTACAATTATCTTCATTTTATTACTGAAGACAGTAAGACTCTCAGAGCTAAAATAAATTTTTTAAAGATTTATTTTTATTGTTTTTTGACAAAGAGACACAGAGATAGACAGAGGGAAGGGGGAGGGCCCAGAGCAGTCTCCATAGTTGACAGCATTAGTTTTCCATAGAGTTTCACTCCACAGGTGGGCACAGGACTGCACAGGGCAGGAACTAGGTCGGGAGCCTCCCACAAGGGGCCTCTGGCAAGAACTGAAAGGGGGGCACACCCCAGTTCAGCATGTGTCTGTATGGGCAGGGCCCGGGATTTGATCCTCAGGCTCCGGGGCTGCAAAGGAAGAGCTTAACCCGCTGAGCCATCCCAGCTTCCCCTAAAATAATTTTGGCAAGATAAAAAAATTAGTAAGTGATAACCTGGAGTTAGAACCCCATCATTTTGACCCATGAGGTTAATTAATAACAAAGGCACCATACTGATGAAATTAGTGCTTCCTCGGACACATATCTGTATCTCTTGACTAATGGATTTGCATTTCTACTAACAAGTGCATTTTAAGTTATTGCTCCAGGTAGCCAATGGCATATATTTTTTCTTAAGTGTTATTTAGCTCTATAAAAAGTTAATCTGGTTCACAAATACCAACCAATAAAATTATATTAAATCACATTGTTCCTGGTGAAGCCATGCTTTTTGGCATCTTGTGTATCTTCTGTGAACCTTGATTTCTAATTTGTTGGATGGATATACATTCTCTCCATTTTTCATTTCATGATATCTTCTAGTTGATTCCTAATTCTCATTATCCAACCTCAATTCCTGCTTTCTCTTTTCAAAGTGTACGCAAATTTTGCCTTCTAGCCACTGCTTTCTGTGCAGACTATGTATCTCTTGAAGCTGACCCCACCTTCAGGTCCAATTATAGGCTCTGATTATTTTATCCCAATCAAAATATTTTGTCACCTTTTCCATGATTAAGAATGGTTTAAGAGTGAGTATATGAGGATTTTAGCTGGTGCATTCATTTTGAATTCCTTAGAAAACTGTTTGAGAAACACTTTTATTTTTGCTGAACATAGATGAAGAAATATGTAGCTCTAATCATATTGAATTTTCCCATTCATAAGATTAGTATGTTTTAGGATAAAGCTGGTGTTTTTGTTGTCAGAACAACAACAACAAAAATACGAGGTAGTATTTCATAGCATCACTGGGCTCCTGAATCTACAGATTCTGAAGTGCACCTTACTCTAATCTCCAGCTATGATCTCTGTTAGACAAAGAAATCCCTAATGTTTATGTCAGTTTTAGAGGGGCTTACATTACATGGAAACATAAGGGTTCAAATTGAAAGAGGTATTGGCACCAGAATGTGAGGGGTTAACTGAGCAGGAAATACAGGGTAGAGAACTATTAGAATTTTATCTCAGGCTAACAAGTTGATGACTCTCATTAGGTGTTTATGTAATTGGTTACATTGCTGCTTTTGTGTGTTTGGACCTAAACATTGGCTTTTGAGGGTATAGCATTAAGAGAAGAAAATCCAGAGGGTTGGTGTGTCCCAACTTTCAGTGAAGTACTAGAAACACAGAAGGTTTGGGCCAAGCCTGAAATAAATACTAATAAAGAGGAAAAATACATAAATAAATGAAGTACTGCTTTGCCAAGAAAGGTTCTTCTCTATTAAAATTTATTATTTTAACTTAACAAACAATGTAATAATTTTTATCTTGATTGAATTAAAATGTAAAAGTTTTGTCTTATACTAAACGTTGTATAAATAGAATTCAAAAACATAGACTATAGAGTGGACATAATTGAAACTAGATAAAGAGCACATCTGTCTTGAAATCCTAAGCAAGACCTTTATTGTTTAGTATGAACTAGCTAAACAATAGAGAATAATCCATATCTGAGTCATTCTTTCCTGTGATAATAATAATAATAATAATAATAATAAAATATGCTGAATTATTTAAATCAACCAGATCTTTTCTTTTTTCTTCAAACATCTTTGTTAAGGTATAACAGGTATTTAAAAAAACTGCATGTATTTAATATATACAATTTCATGATTTTGGATATATACATACGTCATTAAACTGTCACTGAAATAAAAGTAATAGATATATTCAACACCTCTAAAAGTTTCCTTTTGTCCTCTTGTTTTTGTTTTGTTTGTTTTAAGAACACTTAACACTAGATTTACTTTCTTCACAAGTTTTAAGTGCATAATACAATCTTGTTAACTATAGGCAGTGTGTTTTACAGCAGATTTGTAGTTATTCATCTTACATAATTAGAACTTTACACCTGTTGAACAACTTTCTATTTTCCATTCTATTGCCATTATCTTCTGTGCTTCTATGAGTTTGACTACTTTTGACACCTCCTAAGTAAAATCATGTAGTACTTGTTTTTCTGTGACTGGCTTATTTCACATGTTCATAATAGTCAAGATATACAAACAATGTACAATGATAGATTAGGGATAAAGAAAATATTATATATGAATACAATGGAATATTATTTAGACTCAACCTAGAAAGAAATATTGCCATTTGTTTTTGTTTTAAGATTTATTTTATTGTTTTAACAGTGAGACAGAGAGAAGTGGGAAAGCCCAGAGCAATCTCCCTAGTTGCACCTCCTCAGTTTTCCACGTTGTTTCACTCCACACAGGTGGGCAGGGCCACACAGGGCAGGAACTGGGCCAGGGGCCTCCTGTATGAGAAGCACACCCTCATGAGCTGGGGGACAAACTGGGTGCCTCCCACATGGAAAACTCACCCCAGCTGAGCATATGGGTCTGCACAGGCTGGGACTGGGACTCTATCCCTGGACCCAGGGGCTGAAAGATAAGCACTTAACCCATGGAGCCATCCCAGCATCCTCTATGGTTTCCATCTTATGCACAGCAAACCCTAAACTCTTACATAATCTATAAAGCCCTCCATTGCTATGTGTCACCATGCTGTCTCTTACTACTCTTTCCTTTACTCTGTACTGAAACCACAAACTTTTTTCTGCTCTTTGGAAACTTCAGGCCTCAACCCACCTTAAGTTCTTTGCATTAACTATTTTCTTTATCCGTATGACTCTGTTTACTCAGATGTCTATGCTTTCTTGCTTTCTTTTTATTTGTTTTTTTATCTTCAATCAGAAGTCAGTTTATCAGAAAGCTGATAAGTGGGTGGGTGGAAAGTTCTCTAGAGCAGGGGTTTCCCATCCCTGGGTCATGGATCAGTTCACACAGCAGGAGGTGAATGGGAGGCCAGTGAGCAAACCTTCATCTGTATTTATAGCTGCTCTCCATTGCTCACATTATTGTCTGAACTCTACCTCCTGTCAAATCAGTGGCAGCTTTAAGTTCTGACAGGAGTGTGAACCCTACTGTGAATAGCACATATGAGGGATCTAGGTTGCATGCTCCTTATGAGAATATAATGCGTGATGATCTGATATGGGGCTGAAGCACTGATAATAGTACTGGGGAGTGGCTGCAAATACAGATAAACATTATCAGAAAGGTTTGGCTGCACAGAGATCATAATAAATCAATTGCTTGCAGACTCATATCAAAACCCTGTCAGTGAGTGGCCAGTAACAATTAAATTCCATTTGGTGATAGGTTTAATAGTGGCGAGTTGATGCACTTTAATTGGATGACTGCATCTGGTGGCAAGCTTTAAGTCAGAACTTAACACTTATTTTAGTTTGTGTGTGGCCTGCCCATTATTTAATTTACCACTTCTGTCTGTGCCTCTTTCCTGCACTGTGCACTTGTGACCGATAAGACTGTCTTGTTCCAGAAAAGCAAGCTCAGGTTTCCCACTGATTCTGCATGATGGTGAATTGTATACTTATTTCATTATATATTACAATGTAATAATAGTAGAAATAAAGTGAACAACAAATGTGATGTGCTCATATCATCTTGAAACCATTCTCTCCACTCCCCATCTGTGAAAAAAATTGTCTTCCACAAAACCGGTCTCTGGTGCCAAAAAGGTTTGGGACCACTGTTTGAGAGTACTGGGACTGCATTATAAAGACCTACTTTGATACAAAATTAAACCCTGTTATTCCTCACACATTATACCTCTCTTGATGGTGCTGTGCTACTATAACTGCTCACTATTTCACTGACATAACTATTCATAATTATTCCCTTACAACTGCAATTATCAAAAAGGCCAAGCTCTGGTTATTTTTTCAAAATTTTTACCTTCACCCCATTCCTCAAATCTTCTCCCATTGGATCATTTTCTGTTCCTTAGTTTTTCCCACTAAATACCATATATATATATATGGTATAAATACTATATATATAATATATATATATATTATATATATATATATATTATATATAATATATATAATATATATTATATAATTATATT
>PVKE010029784.1:0-20032 GCA_004027555.1 Craseonycteris thonglongyai | reverse complement strand
GCTTTGGTTTTCCCATCTATCTATTAGAGATGATGATGATAATGAGGATGATAAAAAGTATTAACACTTAAATCATGATATCGTTGTAAAGATGAAATGAGGTGAGAACTAGCATATATAATACTGTGTTTAACTTTGTTTATTATTATTTTTAGTTTTATCACATATTAATATGTCCAGGTTAAAAAAAAAAAAGAAAAAGAAAAAACCTCTTTTATGGGTTAAAAAACCCTCTGTGGATTTGCTTAGAAATCAATGTGTACTATATAAGATTGTTTTTATAAGAAAACATTCTGCTTGATGAATGAATTTTGGAACCTCATCTCTTTAAAAGTTAGGGTTACCCTCTGTCTCTTTTTCTTTCCTCCTTCATTTTTCTTTAATGAAGAAAAATGATGACTGAAATATTCTAAGTCATTTTGCAGATTTCCCTGTTCATGTGAATCTGTGTTCAGAAAGGTTTCTTGTACTATACATATACAACATTTAACAAATTTTTGGTTTGGCTTTTTATGACCATTATTTATGTCAAATGGATGGGACCGCCAATCTCTTATTCATTTGCCCTGTAGCAATCAGTCCAGTGCACGCTCTCCAGTGTATGAGTACTTGGCACCTGATGGCTTGACAGGAGGGATGTGGGCTAATGCTCCGAATAGGCCAAGGAGAGGAGCCCTGATTATTTGCCAAGGACCCATAACAGATTTGTAGATCTCTGAGCAATTTTGGAGGCTCTTTATAAAGCTATTTTTGAATGATAGACTTAATAGTAACATCTTAAAGGAAAAAAGAGGCCCGAAGATGAAGGGAATTTCTCTCATCTCCTTTCACTGGACATCTGATCCCCTTTGGGATATAATTGTGTCCAAAAAGCATGATTCGCTCTCTCTGTATTCTTCAAAAGGTGCATAGGTCCAGAGGATCAACCAAGATATTTCCTTTTTTTTTATACGTGGAAAAGTGTTGGCATCACATCTGTAAGTATGGCAACTAGACTGGGGATCGGAAGCAGGGTCCTGGAAGAAATGCGAATGAGAGCATAATTTGCAGAGAATTCCTTTGTGTAATGTGGTGGAGAGAAAAATCAGGCATGTCTGATGGGTGCAAATTTCGCAAAGGTTTGATGGTGGAGGTAGCAACCAAGTTAAGTAGAACCAAATGGAATTATCTGAAAAATGTCTGTGTTTCTAAAGATTTTGGTTTAGGTGGACCATAAGTGGACAGTAGGTTAATACTGGGAAATACATAGAATACAGAAAAGGTGTTTTTTTGTTTTTTTGTTTTTTAAGGTACTTAAAAAAAGCAGGAAGGCAGAGTCCTGAACAGAAATTGCTCTCCTCAAAACCTGTAGGGAAATAATTGCTTGTATTAAAAGTGACAAGAGTAGAGGATACAGGAAAAGAGCTGAACTGTACCCTCCTGCCCCATACCTCCCCTCCCCTGTTCACCACAGGGCCAAGTGCGATGCTGAGAGAGAACACAGTAGGGACTTAGAAGGTACTTGAATGATTGTGTATTGAAATAGGGCTCAGTTGTGGTGTAATGGAAAGAAAAATTGACATGTCAATTTTATTTCAGATTTGAACAGCTCTGATCATTAGACATTTGCTATTAATATTCAAATAAAACCTGCTCATGTGTATCTCTTTATTCACTGCTTCTAGTTCTGCCTTCTGGAGTGGTGTATTATGTATGCAATCATATATTCCTCTTCTGAAAGACAACGCTTCAGATTTTTAAAGCCAGCTAGGTTACATCTCTGTGTCCTTCACTCTATTCTGAAAAGGCCTGTCCTAAACCATCTTAAATTTTATTTATTTGGTTAAATATTACTTATCCCTTCAACTATTCTTCAGATGATCTGTATTGCAGACACATTACTCTCCTGGTTTCCAGAGGCATTAGAATTAGTAAATGGCCCATTGAAAATGTTGAAGTGAACAAAGTGCTTCAGACCAAAGGCAGCCACTTCAGAACACTGAGAGACCATCTTGTCCTGGACCCTGTGCTCCTACTAATGGAAACTAAGTTTCCTTTGAAGTTTCTGCATCTCATCTTCAGTTTTATCTGAACTTTCACTCAATACAAGACCAAGGTCTTTTTCATGCTGAACTTAAGAAAATCGTCTCCATCCTGTTCTTCTGTGATTAACTGAAAAACACTACTATCTTGAAACCTTATTCTGACCCCTATTAAAATTTCTTTTATCTGTTCAGCCTATTGTTCCAGCATGATCTAACCTTTTTGAATCTTCATTTTTGCCATCAAAAGCATGCTTCTTCTTCTTTTTTTTTTTTTAATAATTGTGGCATATATTGATAAGATAAACATGCCTTCTGTGCTTAATAAAAATGTAAATTGAAATGATAATAAGGTTTTGTTTTACATATTAAATTAGAAAAGAAGAAAAAGAATGAGAAAGGTGTGAGGGAGAGAGCCACTTCTCACAAACATTTAGTAGGAGCACAGATCGATGCAAATATCCTGGAAAGCAATTTGACAATAGGTAGGAAAATTTCAAAAAATGTACATTTTTTTTGAAGTATAATTTTTCTTCCAAGAAATAATTTAAATGAACTAATCTGATCAGAGAGAATAAGATATTTATTTCAACATAATTTAGAATATATAAAAATTAGGGAAATCTAAATGTATCAGTAGAGGAAGCTGGGGTGGCCTTTCAGATATGGCCTAGATTGAGGCCAGGAACCAGGCTGTGTACTCTGATGTTTGTCAGTCGTTGGATATGAGCTGTCCCAGAGGGGAATGGAACCTTATGTGAGATAGTGAGGGCATTTTGGGAAAAAACTCTTCTGTTAGTCATCAGTGAACATTCCCCGTAGTTGAGGGAGTGAGTACAAGATTTATTACAGAAGAGCATCAGTGTACTCCTGCCTCTCAACGCAATTATGTTATGTTTTTTTATTTTTATTGATTTATTTATTTAAAATATATATTTTATTTATTTATTTATTTTGACAGAGGAGAGAGAGAGAGAGAGAGATACATAGACAGAGAGAGAACTGAACTAGGGGAGCTCCCAGTTCAGCATATGGTTCCGCACGGGCCGGGGCTGGGATTCAATCCTCGGTTCCTGGCGCTGCAAAGTGAGCGCTTAACCCACTGAGCCATCCTGACTTCCCCTGTTTTTTTACTTTTTAATGAAAGGAATTCTGTGCTTCTATTTACAATCTTTCCTATCTCTGTTCCTCCACTTACAGATTCCCACAGTTGAAACACCTTGATTCAAATATGATTTTTGAAGACTTGGACTGAAGACATATTCATTTATTCATTCACTGACTCATTCATTCATTCATTCATTCATTCATTCATTCATTCATTCATTCAGTATTTGTATTTACTGAGCATTTACTATTGTGCCAGGAATTTTTCTAGATGCTAAAAACACTGTAAGGAACAAAAATACCTTTCTCATAGATCTTACATTCTAAGATGCTAGACTCAGGGCCACACATAAATTTTCATGTCTCTCATCGTCATTGAAATTTTGCCATTGGGCCAAGTTGACTGACACTACTCTTAAGGTGAGTCTGCCCCTTTAAGGAGTGCCTTAGTTACATGTGAATGCAGATTTATGACTACTTTCTTTCAATATTATTAGTTTTTCATACATGCCCAGAAAAAGTTTGGATCCAAGCTGTGGATCTAACTTCTCATAAAAATAAAGAAGTAAATAATAAGTATATACATGCAAAAAAGTGTTTACTTGGCATTGTGCAGATGAATTAGCCAATTGACTGATGACTACTTTATTCTCCAGAACTTTCTATGGACATTTAGATACAACCTAAAATATTCCATTTCAGATAACCTCAGGTGATATTTTTCCTGAATGAACATAGGAATCTAAAGTGGCTTTCTTTACTCCCTTCGTCTTGGCACTTCTTCTCTTAGATATATATACTTTGCTTTAACATCTCCTTTTAAAGTGATGTCAAAGGTCAGTGCAGGCAAGATACCGAGTATGCTCATGCAGCTTCAAAAACAACAGTGTGTTGAATGTTCAAGACAGTTTTTGTACTTCTGCAGAGACAGCAAAGATGAAGTTATAAACTGGATTGTCACTGGAGATGAAACTTGGATTCATCATTACGAGCCTGAGTCAAAGCAGGAGTCCATGCAGTGGCATGAAAGGGCATGCCCCCCACTAAGATGTTCAAGGTGTTGCAATTGGCTGGAAAAATCACAGCAACTGGTTTTTGGGATAAGGAGGGTATCCTGCTGATCGATGACAAGGATAAGGGTGTCACAATAACTGGAGAGTACTATTCCAGCCTGCTGAAAGAGTTCAAAGAATCTATGAAGGAGAAACAAAGAGGAAAATGAACCAAAGGGGTGCTGCTTTTGCGGAACAATGTGCCCGTGCCCAAGAGCAATGTTGCGTTGCCTATTCTTTATGACTGTGACTTCCAAACATGAAACCTCCCTACAGTCCAGATGTGGTTCTGGCTGCTTATTATTTGTTCCCAAATATGAAAAAACAACTGCAAGGGAAGAAATTTACAGATGACTAAGAGGTTAAAGCTGCAGTTTGAGAGCAAAAACAAAACAATTTTTTCCAAGGATATAAATAAACTTATTAAAAGATCTGAAAAGTGTAGTAGGGTTTTAAGAGTGAATATATTGAAAGAAAAAATAAGAGTTTTTTTTATTTTACCCTCCCTCCTGTTCATTCTACAAATTTCCTGTTCACCCTTCATATTATTCTCATCTTAGCTACATTTGGCCTTAAGTTGTTAATTAAAAAATGTAGCTGAGTTCTTCTCATTGTCCTTTATGTTGGGCCTTTCTTCCTCTCATACTTTGCAACAGTGAACATATGCTGGTTTTCTAACCATCATTGGAATCAATTGTCTTTAGGTTTCAGGTTACTTGGTTGCCATATGACTTTATTTACTTGGTAAATTCAAGAAAAGTTGTGATTTGCAGATTATCTGGTAAATTTTTTATAAAGTTGGTAGTAATGCCCTTTTCAGCTTTCTACATCCTAAGTGGAAGTTGGAAATCTAGTAAGATGAGTAAGTTGCAGATATGATTAAGGTGGAACACTTTGAGAGATAAATATAAGTTATTTTAAATTGGGAATTGTTTTAGTCCATCCAGGTTCCTAATGCAAGAAAATACCATAGACTGGACGGTTTATAAACAAAAACCTTTCATTTCTCACAGTTCTGGAGGCTGGAAGTCCAAGATCTCACTACGAGCGTGGTAGGGTTCTTGTGAAAGCCCTCTGCTGGGTTGCAGCCTGCCACTTCTCACTGTGGAAGGGACTAGGGAACTCTGGGGGCATCTTATATAAGACACTAATCCCAATCCTGAGAGCTCCACCCTCATGGCTTAATAACCTCTCAAAGTCCCTGCCTTTTAATACTACCACATTTGGAATAAGGGTTTTAATGTATACATTTTGAGGGGATACAAACCTTCAGATCATAATGATAATTCTCTATGACTAAAAAATGGCCTAACCTTTCTATTGGAAGCTCATAAGAAATCTATGTTAGAGGTAATCTCATACAAATCAAAACAAATTTAGGCATTCAATTATTTATCACTTGTCAGGGAGTTATCAAATATAAAAATGAGTGAGATTCAGGTGGTAGTAAAGTGACATAAAAAACTAGAATGGTTTCTAACCAGCATCTCGATAGAGGCTGGACATCTTCTATTTTAGGGGAAAATAATAGAAGAAGCCTAAGAACATGTAACAAGAGAAAACTTCAATTTTTTTCTTCCTGTTGATGAGACTTCTAATAAAACTCATTAGTATAAGTTATTCTAAACACATGTACACTAATATAAAATACTTTATGAGTTAAAAAAAAATTCAGGTCTACAGGATTTTTTAGTTAATCTCTTCTGATTTATATCTATCTCCCTTCTTCCAACATCCAAATTCCTGGTTCTCAAGGACACAGGAAATAACGTAATTTGAATATCCTGCAATTACTTTATTCCATAAAGCAGTTTCAGAATAACAATCATATTACCATTTAGCATTGCAAATAGAATACTAAACATAGTTAAATTATTTTAAATATGTTTCTATCATCCCCGTATTTTGTAGTTGTACTATATGTTCCTTCTCTGATCATATGGCCATGACATCCAATACTCTCCCCCTTTTACCTTCATTGCTGTCTGAGTTCTACAAATAGTTACACTTAATCTTATTTACCAGTTCTTGTGCTGATGTTTCTTTAGTTATTTTAGTTTATAAAGCCTGCTCTCTAGTAGATTCATCAGGAAAAAAACCATGAGAACAATATTCTTTGAGTTTTTAAATGCTGATAATTTATCTGTATCGTTTATTGAAAGTTCCTTTTCTCTGGATAAAAAAAAATCTTTGCCTCACTATTGTTTGCTATCTTAAATATGTTTAACTACAATACTCCATATTCTTCTGGCATATATTTGTACTTTTGAAAAATCTATTTTACTTGTGCTTATAAGTCACTTTTTGTTTAAATTCTCAAAGAATTATTTGCTTATTTTTAGTGCCCTCTAACTTTACTAAAATATGTCTTGGGTTGATATGGCATGTGCTTTCAAAATATAGTTAAAAATCTTTTATTTGTGGGAAGTGTTCTTAAATTACAGTTTGTTTGTTTGTTTCTGTATTTGTTTGTTCCCCTTTTTGTTTATTTGTTTTTTTCAGGGACTCCTATTATCCATATGTGATTTTTTGGTCTATCCTCAATCTTTGTCACTTTCTCTTGAATCCTTTTTCTTTCTCTATGCCTTTTGATTTAATATTTTTTCTACTTTTACCTTCTATTATTTTTTAAACATTTATTTTGTTGTTTGAGTGAAGGTGAGAGACACAGAGACATAGACACAGAGAAAGAGACAGAGACAGAGACAGAGAGAAGAGGGGAGAGCCCAGAGAAGTCTTCATAGTCTTACATCATTGTCACATAATGTGACATTGTCTCATTACACACAGTTTGCATGTGGGGTCTTGTGGGGTGGAACCAAACTGGGGCCTCCTACATGGGAGGCGAGAACCTTCACCACCATTCTGGTGGTTATCAGTTGCACTACAGTTTAGCATGTGGGATTGCACAGGCTGGGACCGGGATTTCATTCCTGGACCTCATGGTAGCAAGGTAAGCACTCAACCTGTTGAACTATTCTAGCATCCCACCTTTTATTACTTTTAAGGCATTTGTTAGTGTGTACATTCATTCTTATAATTCTTATTTAGTCTTTATTTCTGAAATACTTTTTCCTTTCATTTTAAATATCCCCCCCCCCCGAGTCCTAGCTGAGCTTTCATAATTCTGATCTATATTCCTTCTCATCTAGAATGATTGTTATAAGCTGATGGTGGTGTGTTATGGTCAAAAGAAAACACCCACTATTTGGTCTAGGTGCCTTTCTCCAACTACCTTTTCTAGGATTATAATTCCTTTTCTTCTGAGAACTGACTCTACAACATGCCACTTACAAGGTCTGACAATTAAGTTTGCAAACTTACCACTACGCACTTATGTTGGCAGTACTGAACAAACAACTTGGTAAGGTTTCATAACCTTGGTATACCAGTGTCTCACAGCTGGCTTCATGTTGATGTGTGGCAGGGTCTCACTGAGTGGTGGTCATTGTTGTTGTGTGTTTTTGTGTGCCATCATAAGAATGTCAGAGCTTGAATTAGAGCAATGAACAAACATTACATGTCTTATTAGCAAGAGTAGAAGTGAAATCAGGGGCATGTTAGCCCAAGTTGTTAGGAATAATGCCATGAAAAAAAGAGCAGTGGACAAATAGATTACCGTAAATGTTTTTCTGAGGGGAGCGAAAACATTACTGATGAAGAGATGTCAGGGCAGTCGGTAACAAGCAGAACTGACAAAAACAGCAAAAATTCATCAAATTGTGTGTCAAAATTGTTGGTTGACTGTGACAATCATAGTAGACAAAGTAGACATCGATGGAGAAACAGTTAGGAAAATCCTCATTGAAAATTTTGGCATGAGAAAAGTGTATGCAAAAATGGTTCAGAAGGAGCTCATTGATGAACAAAAGCAAAGCAGAGTCGTAGTTTGCCAAGACTTTTTGGAGAATCAAGATGCTGGGTTTTGGGCCATGTTATCACTGGTGATGAAATGTGGTTGTACCAACAAGACCTTAAAACAAAATGTCAAAGTGCACAATGGAAGCCAACTAATTCCCCACAACCAGAAAGGTTCTGTCAGTCCAAATTAAGAGTCAAAACAATGTTGCTAACTTTTTTGATATCAAAGGGATTGTTTATTATAAATTTATAACACCTGGATAGTCAACCAAGTTGAGTATTTGGAAGTGCTGAAAAGGCTGTGTGAAAAAGTGAGATGAAAATGACCTGAACTTTTTATCAATGACTCATTGCTCTTGCATCACAACAATGTACCAGCTCACATTGTTTATCAGGGAGCTTTTAGCCAGTAAACAAATAACTGTATTGGAACACCCTCCCTACTCATCTGATTTGGCCCCCAATGACTTTTTTCTTTACCTGAAGATAAAGGAAATATTAAAAGTAAAAGCTTTTGATGACATTCAGAACATCAAATGTAATACGATGATGGCTCTGATGGCCATTCCAGAAAAAAAAGTTCCAAATTGCTTTGAAGGGTGGATTAGGAGCTGGCATCAGTGCATAGCTTCCTGAGGGGAGTACTTGGAAGGTGACTGTAGTGCTATTCAGCAATAAGGTATGTAGCACTTTTCTAGGATGAGCTAACAAACGTAATTGGCAGACCTCGTGTGCTTGCTCAGTAGCTGCTGTATGTATTTATTTCTAATGACAGGTACTAGTGCCAGGTTGGGCACTTGACTCAAATGAAGTCCATAGCTTTTGATCTTGGCTTTAAGCTGAATTTCTTTCTGGTAACTGTTGACAGCCAAGTTTTCTGTCATGTGAAGAAAATTATTCTGGTCTCTGTGAGAAGAAAGGAGCCCAGGATACGAAGAGGTATGAAATGAGGGTAGAGTTAAAGTTTTGACTCATTCCAGGTTGTAGTTATTCCTGAGGCCCAGCTATATACATGACCTTCTCCAACTTGGTTGTTCTGTTCAATACTTAAGTATCATTCCATAAACTCTCTCTATTTACATAAGCATATTTCAGTAGGTATCTGTTAACAGAAAGAATACATCTTACAATGTCTTTATATTTTTTTTTACACAAACCACAACTGAGCCTGGCATATAATAAACTTTTTCAACCTTCATAAAACCACATTTTCTTCATTTCTGAAACATTCTTGATAGTGTCTTAAAAATAATACTTTTTTCCCAGAGCATCCTCATTCACATTTCTTTATTCAGAGTATTCTCATTTCTCTTCACAGACACTTTTAAATCTTAGAATGAATACGCTTTCTTTTCTCCATACTCATATTTGTTTTGTTTTGTTTTCTTGTTGTTTTATCTCTTTATAGTTTCTTTCTATGTTTTGAGTTTTTCAACTTTGTTATTCCACATAATATTCTTAATTCCCTGCAATGTCTTTCTGTTATTCACTATATCTAAAACAGATTTTCCTTTTGTCATGATATTCTTTTCTAGTTTCAGCCAATATCCTTTGTCTCTGCATTTATTTCAGCCTTTTTGTTTGTAAGGACACCTGCTCCTGTTTTATAGAGACTCTCAAATATTTGTGAGGACATTGAGTCTTGGAAAATTCTTATATAATTTAGAAGAAAAGAATTTTTAGAGCCATGACCTCTCTCAGTCTTAAGGGAAATCTCTCCCTCCCTTCCAAATGTTTCTTTCTTGTTCGGAGGCTCCATTGTTTATTTCCTGGACGTCCTGACTCAGGGAAGAGTTATCTGAGATGGTATTTTTTAAATCATTCAGTTTCCTTCGTCTCTTTTGTTATTCACATGGGCACAGGAAACTTTCCTCTTTCAGATCTGAAACTGAAGGTCAGAGTGTAGCATTTGATTTTTGTTCTGTCTGACTGGCATTCATCACTGTGGTACTACTAAAGAGAACCTTGTGCTTGTAGCTATGCTAGGGAACCAGCTGAAGTTCTTCGAACAGTGTCATGTATATGAGCACACTGATCTCAGCACTCCCAGCTCTCCTCTGTCTCTTTTAATTTCTGTGTGTCTTTCCCCTCCTCCAAACACAAAATATCCTTGGAAACTACCTTAATGCTCCTCTCACTTTCTACTAGTGAAATAAAAAAAGAAAAAAAAGAAAAGAGTTCATAGAGACGATGTAAGAGGGGGACAGGACTCCTCTGCCTACTTCTGAAAGTAATTGCTTGCCTCTATTTCTGCAGAGTCCAGCCACTGTTTTCTGGGGTTAGGTGTACAAAAGGAAAATTAGTTAGATACTTCCTTTTTGGTTTTTGGTGAACCTCTTTTGCTTCTGGGTCAGATGACTATGATACAGAGTCCAGTAATTTGCTTTTCAATCTCTTTTCACTGACAATGCATTTCGAGGAAATTGCCTGGAAAATTTGGTACATCATTTTTTTTTTTTTTTTGCTATTGTCAGTTCTTGTCTCTTTCTTTTCCTTTCATGGATGTTTTAATGGGAGACAGCAGACCAGACACATCTAATATATATTCATGTTTCCCATTAAATCTTTTTGGAATTTTGGAAATTTTACTAGTATTTATGAAGACAAAAACTCTATTAGTAAGTTTAACAGGAGCTTGCTTATATTTTTATTGCAAAAGACAATAAAACAGCTTGTTTTTATTGCCTTTACTTCTGGAGTGCAGTATCTCTATAGTATAATGGTAAGTAACAGCATAGGTTTTGAAGTTATACAGACCCAAGCAAAATCTCTTTCTATGTTTTTGGGCTATTTTCTCAACCATTCTGAACCTTCTTTTCTCTTGTGTAAAATGGAAATAATAGTACCTACATTACAGGGTCATTGTGAGAAATCCAGTAAGCATTGCCTTTGTATATCCATAAATATTTGGTAGCCATAATTTATGTTACAAGCATGGTACAAAATATTATCTTCGAATTTCCTAAATGCATGTGAAATTCATAAGCCTTGTAAGCAAGATTAGGCCTTATTCAATACTTTTAGAAAATAATATTTCTGATAAAGACACAGGTCATTATATTAGCTAACATATTATATTAACAATAAACAAATAGTTTTCTTATCTTATACACCTTACCCCTCTATATTAGCATGCAAACATATCCCTAGGTAATTTGTGTAGAAGCAATCACTTAGTTATTCACTCAGGAAGGTAGCAATTGGTTTACATAGAGTATTTTCTAAAATAAAATTGTTAACCTGGTTTGCCTAGTAGGTATGATAGTGGTCTCTTTTAAATAAACAGAGATCCCTCACATAAGAAAGTAAACAAAGGGTTCTTCACGCACATATTAATCAAATTTGCACAAATCATATAGAGTCTTGTCAGATGCCAGCGAGGAAGGTTGGTCAAAACCATGGGAGAGCAGAAATTTAGAGAAAGCTGATGATAGTAAAGCCATGTTATGAGCCTTATCGTCACTGAAGTCACTAAGGTCCCTGAAAATGGCTCCAAGAAATTTTAATGATGAAAACAATTTTCCAAAGACATGAGTTAATTTTTAAAATCTTCACTATAATTAATATGAATAACTTGGTAAAATTTCTAAGAGATAGTTAAAAAACAAAACTAAACAAAACTAACTAACAAACAAAAAACACCATGGAAATACATCCAGAAACAGTCCAGCAGAGGTCCTGCTCAGAAGAAGTTGGTTTCAAGTTTATAAGGCTTTGTCCTGTCACAGAAAGATAGGTATTATTGGTCAAAGAACACAATCTGCATCCAAACTGTCATAATTCTGAAAACAGAATATACATATATTCTTTGAAATGTCATCAAACCATTTCATGTGCAACTTTCAAAGAAAATTACTGACCATATCTACCTAGAGCCAATTCTTGATTACACAGAAGAGAATTGTATAGTCTATGGCTGGTCTAGCTACATCGTTACTTCTCTTCCTTTTGTTCTTTCTCTATTGCCCAATCTTTTCAGATTTTCACTATTGACTTTCTCATCCCTGGAGTTAGTCACCTTCCACAATGGAAGTTTCACTATTTTACATCTGATAGTTACTCATATAAAAAACATTGAAGAAGGAGAAATTGGAAACTATAATAGTATAATCTTTAATAGGATGCTGAAATATGTGAATTTCATTTGTTTGAGACTATTAAAAAATAGCACAGTGTGTGTTTATTATAAAACATATCTAGCTTTGTGTGGTATATTGAAAAAGAGAAAAGAAAAAAAGTTTAGCAAAGGCTAGCTTGTAAATAGAAATGACCATCAATTAAGGAGGAGCTGGTAATTCAGAGAAGAGCTGACTTGTATAGTAAGGGCATTTATTGCCTTGAAACTGAAGAACTGGCCAGTTATTACATGGGTTGATAGAGGTTTACGTCTTCAAGTTCTAACTGCCACCTGCTAAGTGTGAAACTTTGAGTAAGTCCCTTTCAATATCTTTGTATCTCAGCATGGTTCATAGTGCAGTGTGGTACCAATATAAACCCAACTATGTTTATGTAGATTCTTCTAACAAGGAGTCTTGGAGAAAATACAGGGGTTGAAAGTTTAAAACTGCACCATAAATGAGACCTTTGCTTGTAGAAAATGAATACAGCGTCTTGCAGAATAGAGGAAGTTCTGGATGAAGAGGACAGTCAGCATATGTAATGAGCCAGACCACGAACCCTGCACCCGAACTGCTTGGATTGAGTCCTAGCTCTATTACTGACCTGGTGTGTTATCTTAAACAGGTTATTCACCATTTTTTTTCTTCAGTATTCTCATCTGTAAAACAAGGATGACAATGATAATACTTATTATATAGTGTTGTTATAAGAAATAAATAGGGGGAGCCGGGATGGCTCAGTGGGTTAAGCGCTCACTGTTCAGCCCCAGGGACAGAGGATCGAATCCAGGCCCTGGCCTGTGTGGACCCATGTGCTGAACTGGGGAGTGCCCCCAGTTCATTTCTCACTGGGGTGAGACCAGGGCCCAGTTCCTGCCCTGTGCAGCCCCACTCCCATCTGTGGAATGAAACTATGTGGAAAAACCGATGATGTGTAACTCTGGAGACTGTTCTGGGCCCTCCCCCCTTCTCTCTGTCTCTGTATCTCTCTCTCTCTCTGTCAAAAACAATAAAAATAAATCTTAAAGAAAGAAAGAAAGAAAGAAGTTAATATGTGTAAAATACTTAACATCTAGCTTATCATGCATGCTATGGAAAGACTTATTGGGGAAGCTGGGATGTCTCAGCGGGTTGAGCACTTGATTTGCAGCCCTGGAGACCAAGGATCAAATCCTGGCTCCAGCCCATGTGGCCCCATATGCTGAGCTGGAGTGCGCCCCCAGTTCAGTTCTTGCTGGGGCCTATGTGGGAGGCTCCAGGCCCGATTTCTGCCCTGCACAGCCCCGTGCCCACCGATGAAGTGAAACTATATGGAAAACTAGTGTTGTCAACTGTGGAGACTTCTCTGGGCCCTCCCCTTTCTCGCTGTGTCTCTCTATCAAAACAACAACAACAACAAAAACAATAAAAATCTTAAAAAAAAAAAAAAGACTTATTAAATAAATTTTGAAGAGATAAAAATCAGTTCTTAAACAAACATTCATGACAGTTTTGTGTTAAGGGAATATATTTTATACATGAGTGCTCACTATGTGTTTATGACTCTACCTTGGATATCGTGGGGTTTGAAGAAAAAATTAAAATGAATATAAAGCTATGTTTATATTTTGTATATAGAAATTTTTAAAACAATGAATTATAACAGATTAATAGTATATTGTACTTTGGTCTTTGTACTGTTGAATCTTTGTGCCAATTATAGGAGATCTAGATTATCATAGCAGTCTGTCTAAATTTAAATCACACGAGCGTCTCTGAAATCCCTAAGAAGGCCAATAGAAGAGTGTGTGGAAGAAGACCTGGGTTCCTTACAGTGGGACCAATGCACTCACAAATCATTATAAATAGCTGCACATGCACTTCCACAAGAGGAAACTCTAGGAAAATGTAATGTCTGACCTTAGCTCCTACAATGTGAAGAATTGGCAGGTGGATGGGAGATGTCATAAGGCATTATGTTATGACAGGTTGGAATATTCCCCATTGTTTGCTCTCTGTCACGTGCTTTAACCATTGAGAAGTGAGTGGATATGACAGTTGTCTCATCCAATAGAAGCAACTGAGTGCTTTGTCTTAGACCCTTTTTCTCCTCCCCTTTATCATGAGAACAGTAGGTCTCACATAGTAGTATCTAGGTTTGAAAATGGGAAGACACGTCAAGCCTACTGAGCCCAGCCACATTCAACCAGGCCCAGCCTAGTCACAGTCTTCAAGGAACATGAGGAATAAGCAGGTGCTCTTTGTAAGCCTCTGAGCTAGGAGGGCTGTGTGTTGCTGCAACAACGGATGACAAATGTAGCAGTGCTTCATACAGTTTCCTCCATTCACCTCCTTTAGGACATGGTCTACGTGGTCTACAGAAATTTGTGGTGTTGAAAAAGCACTTTGGGGACACCAGGATAGCTCAGCAGGATGGGTGCTTGCCTTGAAACTGGGATGTCGGGAGATCGAATCCCAGCCCCAGCCCATGAAAACCCATATGCTGAACTGCAACACAACTGTAACTGCAGGGATGGCAGTGAAGGCTCTCACCTCCCATGCAGGAGGACCCCAGTTTGGTTCCTGCCCCACACAACCCCACATCCTCCTGTGTGGAATGAAACCATGTCACAATTAATGATGTACAACTACGGAGACTGCTCTGGATTCTCCCCTTCCCCCGCCCTCCCGCACTTTCTCTCAAACAGTAAAAAAATAAATAAAAGAAAAAAGAAAAAAGCACTTTGGTACACCATTCAAACTTATTCTTGTACTTAGAATACCCATACATTATAAAGACAATCAATTTAAGAGTTTGCATATTCTCAATTTGGGGCCCTTTTTGTTTACATCTTTGAGGTCTTAGTATAACTTTCAGGGAAAAGAGACCGTTACCTACTTCTACTGCTACTGCAAAGCACCACATATATTGGTGGTATCACTTGAACTATTACTTTATTTGGAGTAGGAGGAATGATAACAACACTGACTTTACATTCATACAGCTTCTTTCATGTAAGGCTTTCAAAGAACTCTTGTAACAGTGTCTTATTGATTTTTCCACATGCTGCAAAGTAACTATAAGTATTATTCAGTTGCAAGGTAGAGACATGGAAGCAAGTGAAACACGATTCTGAGCAATAAAATAACTGGGTATTTGAGGTTACCTAGGCAAAGTATCAATGACCAATTAAATTTAATATAATTTCTATTATGTTATATCTAGCATACACTTTTGGGACTATAAAAAGCCCAACTTTATAGTAGAATAGAGTAGGTAAATGATATCAAATATAAGATGAAGCATCTGTTTCCACCTGTACTATGAATAGTTTGACCAATTTTCTTGCCTTCCTTGTAATTTCCTCACATTCTATATAAATATGATATAACTTTTGTTTCTTTCTTCTTTCATTCATTGGAATTTTTCAAAGGATTTCTTTGTGATTAAGTACATGATTCAGTTATAAACATTTACTAGATATAAGAGAACAATGTGTATTCTTGGCTAACATAATACATAGTTCTAGATATTCCTATTAAAATAGGTTTATTCATTGTGAATTCCATTTCTTCAGAGCCTTAGTTATGTTTTCCCTGCTTGATTTATCAAACTCTGACTAAAATCCTTCATTATGATCATGATCAATTATTGTCAAAATTACTTATCAATATTCTGTTCATGCCTTTTCATTCATTGCAGACTTTAGCAGTATTCACCATTACTCCTTTCCTTTTTCATAATGATTTCAGTATTCCTGTAGTTGCAGCATTCAATACTTTTTTCTCTTATTATCAATTGTTTTTTCTTCCACATTTATTCAAACACCCTCTCCCATACCTAAATCTTGTTTTTACCAATACTTTTTTAAAAATTGTCATTATCAGTCACCAAAATGGTTTCGATTTCAGGTATTCCACATTCTGTCCATTATCTTTTCCAATCTTTTCAGATGATTTCCCCCTGTAACAGTCTTTCAACTACCATATCGAATCCATTTATTCCACCTTATGTTGTTTTGTTTTTTTCTTCTACTTAACTAGCTCAGATTCCATGGTCCATCATTGCAGTCACTCCTTTGTATAAACTCTCAATTACCTTGCTCCACTTTCCCTCCATTTCACACTGCTTTAAAACCCCAGCATGGGTTACACCCAGCTCCTCACCTCCTCTGTGCTTATCAGTGAACGTGAAAACATTGCTGGAGAAAAATACCAAGTCAGGTTGACTGATTTCACTTTTCATTTATGGCCACAAAACAGATGCTCTCTGTTACTTCTACTACATGGCCCACTCATCTAGGAAACTGTTTTGCCTTTCCCCTTGCAGAAACCTTATTCTTGCTTCCTACTTCCTCATTCTCAGCTAATGACATCACTTTTATTTCACTGAGAAAGTAGAGGCTCTTAAAAGACAATCACCAGCTTTTCTCACCCCCAGATCTACCCACTCAGCTGGGTCTGTATCTATACACTTTTCCATGGCTTCAAAGTTGGCAAATGAAGAAGTCTTTGCTTCTTTCCAGGACTAACCTCTCTTCTTTATATTCTGCCCTTTGGACACTTTTCTACTCACGGATTTGTTTTCTCTACTCCAGCAATTATTCTTTTTCTTCCTTCCCTTCTCTGTCATTAATCATCCATGTTCATCACTGATTATTTCCACCAGCATATAAACATACAGTACAACTTCCATAAAAACACGAATGTTTCTCAGGTCTCTCCCCCCCCCCCCCACCGATATTGTATAGTTTCTATGCTTTTCTCTTTAATGTTCATTTTGTGCAGTCTCACCTCACATTCTCTCTTGAACCACACCATTCAGGCTTTGTCCTTCCAGTGTATTAAAAGTGTTCTTTTCAAAATTACTGATGACCCCCAGGTTGCCATCAGTTCTTAGTCCCCATGTTTAAGTACTCAGCAACATTTTTATACAATGAATTATCCTCCCTTGAAAATCTTCATTTAGCTTCTGGGACACCTCACTTTCTGGCTTTCCTTTTACCCATCTGCCTACTCCTGTTCAGTCTCCTTCATAGCGCCTCTTCTCTTTCTCATGTCTAAAGGTCGCAGAACCCTGGGGCTTAGGCCTGTTTCTTTTCTCCGTACACAAGATTTTTCTAGTATCTTTATCTAAGGCTTTTATAATGCTTCATATGTTTGGTTTTTTTTTTAAATTTTTATTGTTTTTGACAGTAGAAATTGAGAGGGAAATTAATCTATTTACCATAAATCATGTTACAATAAAACTCTCTTAAAGTCATTTTCACAACAGTTATTCTAACCTGGGACCAAGGCCATCATTTCTTTCTGATTTTAATTCTTTTTTAAGATTTATTTTTATTGTTTCTGACGAGAGAGAGAGAGAGAGAGAGAGAGAGAGAGAGAGAGAGAGAGAGAGAGAGAGAGAGAAGGGGGAGGGCCCAAAGCAGTATTCATAGTTGTACATTATTAGTTTTGCTATAGTTTCACTCCACAGGTGGGTACAGATCTGCACAGGGCAGGAACTGGGCCAAGGCCTCCCACATGGGAAGCATGCCCGGGGCAGGAGCTGAACCAGGGGTCTCCCACGTGGGAAGCTTGCCCAGTGAGAACTGAACTGGGAGCACACCCCAGTTCAGCATATGGGTCCTCACGGGCCAGGAACAGGAATATAATCCTTGGGCCCCAGGGCTACAAGCACTCAACCCACTGAGCAATCCCAGCTTCCATTGACTTTAATTCTTTCATATATATATATATATATATATATATATATATATATATATATATATATATATATATATATATATATATATATTTATTTTTATTTTTGACAGAGAGAGAGATACAGAGACAGAAAGAGAACTGAACTGGGGGAGCTCCCAGTTCAGCATATGGTTCCGCACGGGCCGGGGCCGGGATTCGATCCTCGGTCCCCGGTGCTGCAAAGTGAGCGCTTAACCCACTGAGCCATCCCGGCTTCCCCAAGACTTTAATTCTTAAATTGCTTCTAAGGCCCATCCTTCTTCATGGCTGAATAAGGAAGGCAAGATGGCCAAGATCAACACAAAGGTTGAAGCACATTCATGTTCTTTGTGTTTGATATGATCTTTTAAAACTGCCTCACCTGCATAAAATCATGGAGTCTTTTCTCATATAATCAGTCCTAAAACCAGTTGCTGACAATCTAAAACTAACTTCTGACTTTTTTTAGGAACATGTATCACTCATATTAATATCCCTTTTGACAAAGGCAGCTAGGCAGCTAATAGTCCCCATCGGGTTACTAAAGTGATAAAAGAAATGAAGATCAAAAGAGGCCAACTGGAGATTTTTAACCCATTTAAATCTTATTATAGTAATATAAACTTACAAGTATGTTCTTGAAAAAACTCAAAGGTAATACATCAGTATGGAGATGTGCAAATCTGACCATCAGATCCAATAATAAGAGCAAATTCTAAAATACATATAGTTACTGATATTAATTGTATTTATTTAATGATAAAGATTATGTAAACTTGAGTGTACTGAATATTGAGGCTTGCTTACTTTTCAAGGCAAGACCTAGTTCTCCAAGCATCACAGTCCACTAGCTATTTATTTTATTATTCAGGAGGTCACTCCCAAAATCGCTTGATGATTCACAAGTGTACAGCAATTGATGTCTTGCCCAGCCCTGTCTTAGAGAAGCTGCTGACTGAGTTAGTAATTCTCTTGTATATTATGAAACTGATGAAAAAACAACCAAAAGCTCAAAATTAAAAACTTGGTAGTGATAGTCTGCCCCACTTTGAGAATTGTGTTCTTCCTTGACAATTTGTCAACTTTTTGAGAATTTCCTAAATATTTACTCATTCATTCATTATTTGCTGAGTAGCTTCTATGTGTTAAGAATTGTTCTAAGATCTGGTGATAGGTCAGGGAACAAAATAGACAAATTTCTGCCCTTCTAGAGAGTTTTTTTGTTTGTTGTGTGTGTGTGTTTTTTTAATTAATGGAACCCAATATTTTAAAAATAAGCAGATAGACATTTAAAATAATGTCAATTTGAGAAAAGTGATACAGTGAAAATTATAACTGAGAGACCAGGGGTAATCCATCTCATTATTAAAGAGAGATGACAAATTTTACTCTCTAACTATGTGATTGTTAGATATCCCATCACATTATTAAATTGCAAGCCTTGGACTATTTTTTTGATAATGGCTCTCTGAGAGATTACTCAAACTGGCGCATAGGAATTTTCTGGAAGTTCTTATTAGAAATTTCTGAGTTCCACCCATGATGCCTTAAACCAGAACCTTGGGTATAAGGCCTGAGTTTGTGCACCTTTGTGCATGATGGATACACCATCAGGATAGGAATTACTGCAGCTGCATAAAGTCCAAAAAGGGCATTAGACACAGCCATTTTCTTTATTAGTAGCACATGGAGAAATCTGTTAGGAGCAGTATAAGATAGTTTTGTTTACCTTTCCTCATTCTTAGTCTCCGTAGACAGGAAAAGGTTGAAACAAGCTTCATGACCTCATATAGAGTCTCAGTTACCAAGGCTACTGAAGCACCTCAATATTACTTTAAGGTCAGAATCAGGCAGGTGTTTTGATGGATCAGGCAGCAATTTATAGTTGGGCACAACAGTGATGTGATGTTGATCCTCTGAACTGGATACACAATTATTTGATTCTTAGATGAGCTGTGTGTGCACCCCAGAGGAGAAAACACGATCACTCTTATATAGGGGCAAGCTTTGTTGCCACAATAGTAGTGTCTTAATAGATAAGAAATGTACCACAATTTCAAAAAGAACAGGAGATAATCATTTTTGATGTTCCTCAATTTTTTTAAAAAATATTTTATTTATTTATTTATTTTTGACAGAGAGAGAGAGAGAGAGAGAGAGAGAGAGA
>PVKE010029783.1:0-20021 GCA_004027555.1 Craseonycteris thonglongyai | reverse complement strand
GTTTTTCCACATAGTTTCATTCCACAGGTGGGCTTGGGGCTGCACAGGGCAGGAACTGGGCCGAGGTCTCACCCCGGTGAGAACTGAACTGGGGGCACTCCCCAGTTCAGCATATGGGTCTGCACGGGCCGGGGCCCGGATTCAAGGATTGGTCCCCGGGGCTGCAAAGTGAGAGCCTAACCCACTGAGCCATCCCAGCTTCCCAATATCTGCCTTTTGTTGAGTACTTTGTATGTATATGTCAGGTACTATATAAAACCCTTCCTAGGAGGCATTTTCTCACTTAATCTTTGTAGTAATCTGTGAAAGTACTAATGCTCTCAAATTTAAGGCTGACTTAATATAATCAACCCAAGACTTAATTCTATGAATCCCAGGGCTCAGCACTGTGCCTCAATATAGTGCTCTACAGATGTTAGTTATCCTATAATGTTAGTGTATAATGATGTGCAAGGAAAGGCACACTGGTTAATAATAATAGTGCTAGTTTCAGATGCTGTGCTGTTCACTTGCATTATCTCATCTAAGCCTCATAACAGCCCTGGAAATAATACATTGTTATCACTAAGGCAAGACTTCTTTAGTCACAGAACAGGGTTCAGTAACTTCTCTAAGGTCACATACTAAGTGGCCAAGTACAGATCTTTCAGATTCTAATACAGGGTTTCTAAACACTACCCTCTCTAGTTTTTTTCCCAAACCCTTTCTGTTAAAATTACACTCAACATTTTCATCTTTCTCCTTCAGCGCTTCCCTGGGAATTTGTTTTTATCTGCTCTCACCTCTTATACACACTTACAGAGCAATTTGTAGAGGCAAAAACATTACTATTTTCTAGAACCCTTTCCTCTGCTGGATAACACTGGGTTTCTTTGGCAAAAAAGAGTTGAGTCATGATTACTGGCCAAGAGGTTGCTTTCCTTTGAAAAGGCATGAGTACAATAGTTCTAAAGAAGAAGGGACTATTTAAAAGAAGCTTATCCAAACCATGGCCCTCGGGCCACACATGGCCTAGGATGGCTTTGAATGCTGCCTAACACAAATTCGTAAACTGTCTTAAAACATGAGATTTTTTTGCTTTATTTATTTTTTTTTTTAGCTCATCAGCTGTTAGTGTATTTTATGTGTGGCCCAAGATAATTCTTCCAGTTTGGCCCAGGGAAGTCAAAAGATTGGATACCCCTGGTTTAGAAGGTAGAGAATAATTGGTTTTGAAGAAGCCTGCTTTATCTAATAAGCAACATGAAAGCCTTTTGGAGAAAAACACTTAATCTGTTACTTTCCAGATTACTTCTTTCTTATCTGTGAAGTGAGGAGGAGATGTAGGAGCCATTGAACTGGTTTCTAAAAATGTAGATGGGAGAGCTGGACATTCTACATCTTGCTTTCCTCTGATGTCAGTGGGCTTTTTCATGTCATGTCTTACTGTGGAGTCAGTCACAGAATGGAAGAACACATCAGTTTTGTGTCACTTGCTTCCAACTGCCTGCTCATCTCCAACCAGCAGCCTATGTGTGCAGTCTGTGGGCAGAGGCAGGAACGGAACCGATTTCTGGTCTCTTCCACTAGTGTTAGAGACACCCCAAGCCCCACCTTTGGTAAAACTGCAAAACACCTTTCCTGCTTTTAAAAAGAAGGCACTAGAAGGCACCACCTTACTCTTGACATAATAGCATGGTGAGAAATATGTTAGCTTAAGGAACTCTAGTTTAATCAGAAGAGATGATTTTGTGAATAGCTGGTTATTAAGACAAAAAGACTCATACAGTACGTTTAGGAGGATCCCTAAGGAAATAAGGTAGATAAAATAGAGCATAGGCATCTAGATGCTTAATCCCTTTACCCATTTTCTCAAATCTGTTTGCTCAGTTCCCTGAAAGATACTGATCTAGAAAATAACAAAATTCACTTTACTGATAGAGGAAGACCAATCAGAATCTTACAGGTTCTCTCCTGTTTCTCAGAAGTAGAGACTCAGCAGTGTATTCTGATTTTCTATAGGCTGATGCTCAAATCTGTTGCCATCACTATATGCTGTGGTGTGGATGGGCAAGGGATGAAGTAGGTGATATTCTAGTGCCAGCTAGGAAAGCAGTGCCTGTAGGGAACAAACAGGTAACAGCAGCTCTAGGTTGGCAAGCCCCTGCAGATAAGAATCACTTTTGGGAAAGCCAGGATGGCTCAGAAGGTTACCGTAAACGCTCACTTTGCAGCCCCTAGGACCGAGGATCTAGTCCCATCCCTGGCCTGTGCAGACTAATGTGCTGAGCTGGGATGTGTTTCCCGTGAGGGAGGCCCCCAGTTCGATTCTTGCTGGGGCAAGCTACCCATGTGTGGGAGGCCCCTGATTTGGCCCTCAGCTTATGGGAATGTACCTCCCATGCAGGAGACCCCCAGCCCAGTTCCCGCCATCCATGGCCCCTGCCCACCTGTGTGTAACAAAACCATATTGAAAACTGATGACGTAAAACTATGGAGACTGCTCTGGGCCTTACCCCTTCTCTCTGTTTCTCTGTCAAAAATAATAAAATAAATCTTAAAAAAAAAAAAAGAATCACTTTTATTTTACCATCAATTCTTTTACTATGTATTTGAGTGTGCTGAATTGCATTGTCACAAAGCAAAGGCTTTGGAATTCGTATTTGAATCTGGCTTTGCTGTTTAAGTAACTATGTGACCATTGACAACTTAATTTCTGAACATCTGTTTCTTCATCTGTTAAATAATAGTACCTACCTCAGAGGGTGGTTTTGAGGATTCTAATAATAATTAACACAGATAGCATTATATGCTAAGAGTTCACACACATTAACTTACTGAATCCTTATAATAATCTTATGTGGTAGGCCCTGTTATCCTCATTTTGTGTTTAAGGAAATTGAGAAACAGAGATCAAGTAACTTGTTCAAGGTCACACTGCTAGTAAATGGCGAGCCAGAATTCTGAGTCTAGGTGGTTTTTAGAGTCTCTGCTCCCCTTCACCATGCTGTACTGAGAGGTAAACAGCACAGGACTGGACACGGAGTGCCCAGTCTATAGAGACTATTCCTTCCATTTATGTTGTCATCTGTTCCCTGTCCTTGGACGTTAGTCTCTGCCAGATCTGGAGATCAGAACAATTTCAGGAAGTTAGTTTAGTGCCAACAAAATATGAAGATAAAGCTGCTTGCTTTAGAGATCATGCTAAGCATCAGCTCCTACAAATGGGTTGTGAATGCCCACTATGCTGGGTTGAGAAGGATTCTGAGGCTCAAGTTCCCATAGAGGGGGAAGGAGTGGCTTAGTCAGTTACCTGTATCTGCCATTTATTTGTCATCCCTGATTTAGTTTGGCCCCTTCATTTTGAAAATGAAAACAACTGAGGCCCAGAGATACTAAATTACTTGCCCAAAGTCAGGTTAGCAACAGGCCAGCATGGCTAGAACATGGTTGGGACAATGATTTTGAGTACTGACTTGCGTCAGACTATGCTGGAAGTGTAGTGGACAGCCCACTTTATGACCTGGCTAATGTCTCAGTGGGTTCATCTTTCCCTTTTTGTGTGCCTGTAGTAGAGGTGATGGGTGTCCTGGTTTTCTAATCCTGGTTCGGCCAGTCATTAACCTTGGGACATATACTTAATACCTGTGTGCTTCATTGTTAGAGTACACTCGTTTCCGTGTTCCTGGGACTTCCCTGTTTTTAGCATTGAAAGTCTTGCTTTCCATGAACCTCTTCAGACCCAGGCAAACTTGGTCCTCCTACTCAGTTTCTTCCCCTGTAACATGGGGATGAGAATTGTCTCTTTTCCAAGGAATTGCTTTGAGGATTTAACTGATTTATTATGGGTAAAGCACTTAGAAGTAGTGTTTGGGACGTAGTAAGTCCTCAGTACATGTTAGTGTTTATTGTGCTTATTTTTATTATTATTGGAGCAAAAGGGTCCCTACCATAGAATGGTTTCCTGGAGAGCTTCACAGTCATCCAAAACGAGATAGGGAATGTTCCCGTGATCATCTGGTCACCTATAGCCACTTGTTGGGGATATTTTTTCTTCTACTTGAATGAAATAGGCAATAATTAGGAGCTTGAGAATGTGATGGTCACTGCATTTAATTCAAATGATATTTATTGAGCATCTGTTGCATGTTAGGTAGTGTTCTAGGCTCTTCAGGAATTCGGAGATAAATAAAAGCATGATTTCTTCCCTCTGGGACAGTGGGGATAGGCAGTCATGGTTGTCAGTAATTCTAGTTCAATACAATAGGAGTTGCACTCCAGGCATGGAGAAAGAGGGACTAGAATGTGGACAATAGAGATAATGATAGCAGTTGACATTTACTGAGTAGATGGTTAGCATTGCACATGTGTTATTTCATTTATTATGTATTGTAACCCTGAAGGTTATTACTACATATCTACATTTTACAGACTGGGAAACAGGTTTAGAAAGGTTAAGAAACTTGCCTTAAGTTTACCCAAACTGATTACAAAGCAGATTTTACTGACCCAGTCTATTTTCTTATTTACCATGAAGGCTTTGCAGTTTCTTCTGAAAGAAAGTAAAATTTGAGCTTGGCCTGAAAGCATGGCAGGCCTCGAGTGGTGTCTGTGGCTTGGAATGAGACTTTCACACAGAGGAAATGATGGCTTGAGCGAAAGCACTGAAGTGGAAGAATGGAGGGCATGTTTAAAAAGTCAAAGAAGAGTGTGTGTGCAACAATAAATTTGGATGAATGGCTTTGAACTTTAAAATCAGTTCCCCAGCCCAGTGTCTTTTGTCCTTCCACATCTGGGGCTCACCTTTCCTTTCTGTCTTCCTCCTTTCTTCTCCCTTTCCCTGGCCCACCCTGCTCCCTCCACCTCCCACTTTTATATCGCCAGTGTGGTGGCTCATGGCAGTCCTGCAGTGCTGCTTTCCAATTTCACACTTACATGCTCCTGAAAGTAATCGTAAACTAACTTGTATGTAAAACCAATAAAGGGCAACAGCACACATTTCTGTTACATAGTAATTTTGTTTAACTCTCTTCTGCTTTGATTATTCTACTTGCAGATGTGGTGCTTTGACCTTAGAGGAGTCCAAGCGTAGTTGGGCTCTGTGAACATCTTAGGAGTAAATAAGGGCTCACATTTATTGAGCACTTACTGTGTGCTAAGAACCTTTTTATGTACTTCTTGGCTAGTTATATCTTCTTTGGTAATCTGACTTTAACATCTCTGGAAACTTGTAGGATCCTTGGTGTTTTGAAAGTTCATGATGATAGACTTTGGTGTGGGCCCATTGTGCTAAGCAGTTAGTGGGCTTTTTTAGTTCTGGAAACTAAGCTGCTCCCAGATTACTTCTCCTCAGAAACTCTTTAAGAGTGTTTGTGATTATAAGCTGCTGAGTAATTAGGACAATTTCTTATGCAGTAATAGGTAACTGATGTAATGGATGATCTCCTCCCCTGCGTTTTCTCTGTTCTTTCAGTCAGGGATCTTTGTTACTTGGATAGTAGCCTTCCTATTTCAGTCTTCAAATTTTCTTTTATATCCTTTTTTTATTTTACATTAAAGATTTATTCCATTATTTGAGAGGTCAGAGAGAGAAGAGGAGAGGGCCCAGAACAGTCTCCATAGTTGTACATCATTAGTTGTGACATGGTTTCATTCCACACAGGTGGATGTCGGGCCACGTGCGGTGGGAACCAAACCAGGGGCCTCCCAAATGGGAGGCGAGAACCTTCAGCGCTGAGCCATTGTGGTGGCTACCAGTTGGGCCACAGTTCAGCATATGTGTTTGCATGGGCCAGGGCCGGGAATCAAACCCCAGAACTCACAATTGCAAGGTACGTGCTCAGCCACTGAGCTATCCCGGCATCCCTATATCCTATTTTCTATCTCTGTCTTTTTACTTTCTATTCTGAGATACACCTTAACTTGATTTTCTAAAGTTTCTTTTCAGTTTCACTTTTGCTCTTCCATTAGAAAAAACAAATTTTTTCTAAGAGCTATTTTCGTGTTTTAATTTTTTTACCTCCTTCTTTAAAAAAAAAAAGAAAAAAAAAGATGGTATCTGGTTCTGGAGTCCTTTAATGAGGGAAACCCTTGTTTTGCCTTCTTGAGAAGAAATTGCCAGTCTTTTGCCAGATTGGGATCTGAGCAATTTTGCTGCATGGAGGAAGGAAGCAGATCTGGGGAATTGACAGCTTCTTAAAGTGAATTTCAACCAATCTTGCCGCCTTCACCTTCATTTCTAGAGGTACCTTTATTATGTGCTGCTAATCCATGATTCTGAGCTGGGCTTAAGATTTTTTTTTTTTTTCCATCTACATTCAGCTTTTACAATTTGGTTTTTCCTCATCTGTTTCCATTGTGATGGGTTCAAGTCCTAAAAATAACAAGAAAACAAAACAAACACATTTATAGTTGTTTTAGTGGGATTTCATGGAAAAGTGAAAAAATAGGTGTGTCTGTTTTACAATCCTCTTTACCTCAACCCTTTATGCTTTGCCTGCCCCCTCCTCTCTGGAACTTTCTGGGATGCCATGCAGCCTCTTGCTCACTGACACAGTGAAGGGGGACATTGGCTATCTCACAGTCACTGTGGTTCTGAGGTCACAGTCTATGAATAACTGCAGTGGGAACATTAGTAGGTCATTGCCAAATAATCAGTACATCCTTACTTATTGCAAAGCTGCTGTTTTGTGCCTGTAGACATGTCAATGGCCTTTTTCTTGAGATTTTTAACTTCAGAGGTCAGTCTCAAGATTTAAGAGGAGGGATTTACATACACATGCCACAAAGGTCCAAATATGTGTATTGCACAGTGCCTGTGGGTTCACATGCATAAATGTACACATATATCTCAAAGATGAACCTCTTGGCCAACAAAATCCATGTTTGAACTGTGGGTGAATTGAGAAGCATGAAAAATGTTTAGCCTACAGTATGTTTAAATATTCTTGATATCTTCAAAGCAAAGATGTTGGGAAGACTAAGCCACCTGGAACATAGCTGTGATAGTACAGTGAGGCATTTTGAAAAATCAGACTCTCATGTGGGGCTGGGAGGAATATTCAGAAGTGACCTAGCCCAGCCCTTCTGCTTCCTACTGTAATGAAAACTATTCTGAATGTGTCATGTCCATTATTAACAAGATCAGATTAATATTCAGGAAGTATAGTACTATCTTGCCAGCTTGAAGATAATTACATTTTGGGTTATAAAACTTTTTGGGGGTATGACATTTATTCTTACCCATCTTCATGAGATAGGGTTTTAGAAATGGTGATTCTGTGGCATATTCATCACTGCTCTCCCCGCTTGTACCTGTGGTAGACATTACTAATCAGTCATGGCTCTAGTTTTCTCTAGGTCCATACGTACGTGAGATCTCGGAATCCTTTTCCACACAGTGCTCCTTGCAGTCACTAGTAATTGACCGGGGATGGGGTGGGGTGGTGAACACACCAGATGAAACATATAAGCCATTTCTGGTTGCGTCTTTTATCACCAATCTCAGTTAAACATGGTCCAGTTCATATGACTTTACCCAGAACTGACCTGAGCATGGTCCATCCAGAAGACTATGGTAGAATTTTGGCTTTTGTAGCCTAAAATTACTTTAATTCATTTTGGGTTTTTTTACGCCATCTCCCATGATTGTCCTGAGTTTTGTTTTAAATTTCAAGGGTTTAAATGCTTGTTCAGTCAGCTCCTTGAACTTAACAGCACACTTTATCCCATTGCGTGTCATCACCTTTTTTATTCTAAACCAGGGGTTGGCAAAACATGACCCACAGGCCAAATCCAGCCTGCCACCTGTTTCTGTAAATAAAGTTTTATTGGAACACAGCTACACCCATAACTCTCTGTATTGTCCATGACTGCTCTCACACAAAAGGGCAGAGTTGAGTAGTTGCTACAGTGACTGGCCTGAAAGGCCAAAAATATTTACTATTCATACTTTACAGAAAAAGTTTCCTGACCTGTTTCTAAATGGTCATTCAAACCTCTTTTGGCTGTCAGCTATTATCCATATTTTCTTTATAGTGTATTCAGCTCTTGCTAACCCACTTAATTATACTTTTATCCAGCCCACATTTCTCCATGCTACCACTCACAAGGCTCTCCTGAGCAATATTAAGTGCTGTGTTGCCATTCTGATATGCCAATAACACTCCCAACTTTTTGTTGAGCACTTACTGTAGTCCAGGCAGTGCTAAGCTCTCTACATAAATTAAGTGAGCGAAAGTAAGCAAATGGCTTGGCTTCATGCCTGGCATAGGGTAGTTTTAATTTTTACAGTAGCCCTATGAAGGAGTAGTTATTAATAGAGCTATGCAAGCAGTTAGAATAGAGCTATTCAAGGTATGCAAGCAGTTAAGTGGCAGAACTAGAATTCAACTAAACAATTTGGACTTCCTCTAAAACTTGTAACCTTTTCATTAAACCTTCTGTTTCTACTAAATTTTCCTGACTTGCTAGTCTAGTAATCTGTCGTGCAATTAGAATAATGGACTTTTTATATGTACCCACATATGAGGGCTGTCTGAAAAAAATATATATAATAAGAATGGTTACCTGGCTGGATACTTACCTGACAGCCCTCGTATATACATATTTTTTAATGTGTACATGTGTGTGGTGTAGTGTATTATATTGTCCTAATAAACATGTTGGTTATATATTTTTCCCATTTTACAGATGAAGAAACTAGCTGAGAGACTGTCATGAAAATAGTAAGCTGTTTGTTGGCACACTTCTAAGTTGATATGATTCAAAAAACTTTATACTGCATTGCTATAATATGATGCACAGCCATGCTATGTGGCTGAGCTGACATTCACCAGTTTCTGCAATATGCATTTATGGAGCACCACACTATACAGGGTACTATGCTCAATCCATGATACATTTTTTCCATGGTGAATTCCTTTTGTAAGTGCTCACAAACTGTCAAATTGTCTATTGCTTACTTTTAATTTAGTGTACTTGGTAACACATGTTTGAGGTTGCATGCTCAACTGTTCCAGCAAAAAAAGAAACCTAAGACGTTTTGTACTTGAGTTTCCTCCCCATCTGTGAAATGGGAAAGAAAATACATGTTTGAATGTCTTTCAGTTTTCTAAGTTTATGAGATTTCTAACAGTTTACTTTGAACAGAGACTACAAAGTGGAGTTCTGTGGGTAGGATTTAATCTATAGATTTTCACTTTGGCTTACACAGTGAATTGTAAGAAATTGGATTAAATTTTTTTTTAATTGAAAGATATTTGAGCTTCTCCTGAGTTATCAAATGGCCTTGTAAGACTGATTTTGTTGTCTTGCATGGATACAATGGCTGGAGTTGAGTAAAAGCTTCTCCCTTTAGAGCATGTACTCTCCTTGTAATCAATCAGTCCTTATCATACCTGTTATTTCCCCAAGCACCGCAACCATGTCAATTGCTTTTTAAAATGTCCCATTTTAGTCATTTACTTTGCCCTTTGATTTGCAACTTCCACATTGGAGCAGGAGAGATTTCAGCTGGGTATAAGAAAGAACCTCATCTCTGAGGTGAAAATGTGCTTTGCCTCTATTTGGACTGACTTGATAGAAAACCTTAGCTCTCTGATTCCAATTTTAGTATATGTGCTGCCGGAGCGAGCACAGCTCTCTTACTTCTACATATTTTAAAGGAACTTATCTTTAAATCAGAACAGGACATTTAAAATAGAAATAAGTGAAAGGAAAGATATTTTTAATACACATATAATAATAGACTGTGACACCCACCTACTTACTGAGGGCAAAGTGTTATGTGCAAAGCCCAACTTAGGCTTACTGCGAAGCCAGCTGGTACCTTGGACAGCACCCCTTTTCTTGGTGTGGGTTTGTTCTGCAGGGGAAATTCTGTATTTAGTGCACTTTCTTAAATTCAAACTTACTCTGGGCTCTTATTTTTTAAATGGATGTCACCACTATAAAGGGGAACAGTAAATAAGAGAATGGGTGACTACCAGAATATCTGTTCTTCAGGACATTTTAATTATTTCCTTTATGTACCTTTTTGGTTTATTTACTGCTTATTTTAAGGGACTGAATGATGGCAGCAGGTTATTTCTTCTTCCGGAAAGCTACAAAGCATTTACTGTTTGCTTTCTGCACTGCTGTTTCAATAATGCCTGGTGTGTAGTGAGTGGTCAGTAATGCTCATGGAATGAATGCCTATCCCTCCTGTGGTGACATTTACAATTGCTCATCTCAATCACAAAAAGCACAGTTGAAATGGGAAAGGGATAGAGCGTTTGATCCTTTTCTGGAAAGTGTTTTGCTTGGTTTTCTGAAATAGGCTGTATTACCTCCCTCTGCCAGCTTTGCTCACAAGGGGAAATGAGTGAAGAGAGTCAGATCTAGCATCCTCTCTCAGTCCCAACACACACACACACACACACACACACACACACTTCAAAGTGTACTCCCCACAAAATACACAGCACATGTCATTAGCACCAAAATCATTCTTTTGAGTCTAGGTGTTTGCTCAAACTTCACATTTCACAACCTCTTTGGCAGCAAACTGGACAGCACTTAGAGCTCAGAGGGCTGAGCAGAAATCTCCTCTTTAGACCACACCACTTCATATTAATATAATTTCTCCTTCAAGTTCTTAGCACTTGCTCTCTGAACTCACATGGCAGGTAATCATGCACATCTGTTGTTTTGTGATTAAATCTGGTATTTAAACTTAACTGTGTTGGTTTCTCCACTGGATCTTATACAAATTGAGCATGTAAGCAATAAGGAAAGGTCATTATTAGCATGGATCCCTGTACATAGTAAATCTGTTTCTTAGTTTACCCCAAAAGCATTCTGTGAGCCAAGGTTTGGATCCAATTAGTTTATTTGGGAGGTGATCCCATGCAACTTGAGGAAGTAGGAAAGTGAAACAGGCAAAGGAAGAAAGAGAAAAGAGTGTGACAGGGTGGGTTACTATTGTGGGCCACTGGGCACAATCCTGCTTGGGACCTTTTAACATAGTATGATTTAATGGAAATATAATGCAAGCCACATAGGTACAGATAATTTTAAATTTTCTATTACAGTAGCCACACTAAAGAAGAGAAACAAATGCAATTAATGTATTTTATTTAACTCAGTGTATCTAAAATATCATTTTAGTATATAATTAATATAAAAATTATGTGTCGATTGAAAATGTCTGGATTCCTGCTATGATAGTCCTTTCACTTGTGTTTTGGTCTGAGCATTAAGGACTGCTGTATTTGGTTGTATAGGTCTAGCACTTCATAACTCTAGAGGGCACCAATTACCCAGGTTTCTGTAGACTGTAATAGGTACGGCATTCTTAAAGTTTTGCAGTGCCCAACCTGCACAACGCCTTGTGTGATGGCTGTCAGCCTTTTCTTTCTTGATTATTACTATGCTCATCACTTTTGGGAAGAAATAAAGGATTGCTAAAGCAGACATATTCACTTGGGCTTAGCTACAATATTCTGTCCTTTAAGGGTCACTAAACATTTTGAACACCTGACACCATTTCCTTGGAAGCCAGCATCATGAGTAATCAGCAAAAGCCAACATCTCCAGGGCCCTGCAATCACTCTGAAGGAGTCAACTTCACACTCACTGCTAATTTTATCTTTCAGTCTGCAGTGGGTACCAATGAATTTTTGCCATGCATCCTTGCAGACATGGTTTGGAAGTGAATCACCCAGGCTGGGACTGGGAGCTAGGAAAGAGCAATGTCTGTGTGGCCCAGAGCTTCCTCCCTAGTGGTAGTCTTCTCTGTTTCCCCTTACCCAGACCCCTCTTTCTCCACTGGTCTTCCTCACCTCAGTCACCCACAAGGTATCTGGCTGCAAAGGTCAGTGAAGTTCAGATGCCCAAATTCAGTTGCTTAATCTGAGTTAATTTCATTCCTTTTTCATTTGTTCCTCTGGTGGGTAACAAACCATGCTAGTAGAATCAAATTGGTCAGATTGGTAGCATCTAGAAAGAAATATTCAAAGCAGTTTTCAGGAAGAAACTCATAGAATGAATTAAATACAGAATTGGAAAGCAACTCAGAAATCAAGCACTCCAGCCATTTGCTGTTATGATGAGCAGGAGAATCTGAGAGGTTGAGGAGCTCATTTAGGGTCACACGGTAGGTTAGTGGTAGAGCTTCCTTTGTGGAAAAAACTCTTATTTACCTCCACCAGTGCACTGTGTATAGCACATGGTTTGTGTTCAACAAATGTTTGTGGAATAAACTGATGCGTTTTTATATCCAGATTATTTTGGAGGCCCAAAATACATACATCATTTTTTTCATGTATAATGTCTGTGTAGTGCACATTTGTTGATTTAGCAAGTCCAGCATCCATTACCTTTCTTGTTTATAGTTCATCTCCCCTGCGATGGGGGGAGCCATGTAATACATGCATGGCTAATCAGAAAATTCCATTCTTCTAGCCTCAATGATTTGTTCAACAATTGACATATGATCCAAGCCAGACCAATCATGAGAATTCAGCTGTGGGACTTTCTTTTGGCCGTGCTGTCACCAAAAGGAGAATGAAGCCAATACAGAGGGAAGCAGAACTGAGAGCTGGAGAGAGCAAGGGCAAGTTTTGGTGATGACGTTTGACCACCAATATCTGTATATTTGAAGCCATGCCCCCTGAATTTTTTAACTTTGTGAACTGATAATCTCTCCTTAAAAAAAAAACCAACAAATTTTTATTTGCATCTGAAATCAAATGACAAGTAAACTGTCTTTTGAAGCACCAAAAAACCTACAGGTTTGTTAGTGCCTTCAATATCTATTGTTTGGATATTCTCCCTCACATGAGCTCCAGGAAGGTGGTCCCTCTCCAGCCTTAGAGAGTAAACTTTGACTATCATAGACCTGTCTTTGCCAGTGATTGCTTTAGGCTTGAGCAGGTGATGAATGAGACTCAGAGGGAAGTTTGCTGCCTAGATTCTGGAATAGGTTTTCCTCTTGGGTACAAAGAGGTAGACTGCCCTTTCCTGCCTTTTGTACATGGCTGTGTAAGGATGTGATGACTCTTTGTAGCAGTGAGACCATGAGAAGGCAAGTCGAGGATAGGAGACAGCATGCCAAAGTGGTAAAGCAGAGAGATGGAAAAAGCCTGTACTCTAGGTCATTGAATTCTATACCTCATTATTTCTAGACTTTTAAAAATTTGAGATGTCATTATTTTTTTTTTAAGAATTATTATTTTTGACAGAGACAGAAAGGGGAAGGCCCAGAGCAGTCTTCATAGTTGTGCGTCATCAGTTTTTGACATGGTTTTGTTTCACACAGGTGGGCAGGCACCGTGCAGAGTGGCAAATGGGCTGAGGTACTCCTGCATGGGAGGCATGGCATGCCCTCTTGAGCCAGGGGCTGAACCGGAGGGTGAGAACTGAACTGGGGGCCTCCCGCATGGGAAGCACACCCCATTCAGCATATGGGTCTGCACATGTTGGGGCCAGGATTTGATCTTTGGTCCCAGGGGCTGCAAAGCAAGCGCTTAACTCACTGATCCATCCCGGCTAACCCCATTTTGTTTTTTAAGCCACTTTCATTTGGCATTCTGTTACTTGCAGCCAAAAGCATCTTAATTAAAATATCTATTTTTATATTTGAAATACAACTTTCTTCTGATTCTAAATGAAAAAGAATGGGAATGTTTTTAAAATAACTATTAAAAAAATATTTTAAGCACAAAAGAGAAGTGAGATTATTGGATGAAATATTACTGGGAAGACCAATTTGTAAAATAATTAAATGAGTTGCCTTAGTAGAAGGAGAATGTGATGCTGAAACCTTGCCCACTTGGACCCCAATATTTTCTCTTATGACAGGCCCCAAGTTTCCTCTGCAATCCTCTGACTGTAGAACCTAGTTTGAAGACTGGCCTATAGGCTAACTTTTTAACTAGAACAGGTATGTCCAGCCCGTGGCCCAGGATGGCTTTAAATGAGGCCCAACACAAATTTTAAAACATGAGATTTTTGTGTGTGTGTGTGACCTTTTTCTTTAGCTCATCATCTTTTGTTAGTTTTAGTATATTTTATGTGTGGTCCAAGACAGTTATTCCAGTGGGGCCCAGGGAAGTCAAAAGGTTGGACATCACTGAACTAGACCAAGGTTTCTTAATCTTGGCATGATTGATATTTTGAGACATAAATTTTTGTTGTGGGTAATGTCCTGTGCATGTGGCATATTGAGAATTATCCCTGGCCTCTACCCGCTAGATGCCAGTAGCACCCTGTCTCCAGTTATGACAACTAAAAATGTCTCCAGACATTGTCAAGTGTTCCTTAGATTGGCAAAATTGTCTCTAGTTGAGAACCACTAAATCAGAATTACTTTTCAACTATTTCAGAATCAAGTTTTTTATATTGTTGGTACAGTGTTAAGATATTTAAAACAAATGAGTTACAGAAAACAAGAGATGGAGAGAATATGGAGAAATTAGAACATTGCTGCTAGGAATGTAAAATGATACAACATCTGTAGAAAGCAGTTCGATGTTTCTTTAAAAAGTTAAACAGAGAATTGCTATGTAATCCAGCAATTCTATTCCTAGTTATATACTCCAGAGAATTAAAAGCCAGAACGCAAACAGATATTTGTACATTAATGTTCAAAGCAGCATTACTCACAATAACCAAAAGGTGGAAGCAACTCATGTGTCCATTGACAGATAAATGGATAAGTAAACTGTAGTCTTTACATGCACTGGAATATTATTCAGCTATAAAAAGGAACGAGGTTCTAAATCATGCTACAATATGTATGGAGCTTGAAAAATTATGCTAAGTGAAATAAGCCAGACACAAAAAGACAGGTATTATATGATTTCACTTACATGAAATATCTAGAATAGGAAACGTCATAGAGACAGGAGAAGGGAAAATGGGGAGTTACTGTTTAATGTGTACAAAGTTTCCATTGGGGTGATGAAAACTTTTGGAACTAGATAGTGGTGATGATTGTACAACAATTTGAGTATAATTAATGCCATCAAATTGTATGCTTACATCTGACTAAAATGGTAAACTTTATGTTACACTTATTTTTTACCATATTAAAAAATAAAAACCTCTAAATGAATTAAAGTCATAAATTTTTCCCAAGTCCAGTAGTTTTTGGTGTAATGCATTGCCAAGGTGCTGTGGCATATGACAGAACATCTGAGGGGGAGGAGTAGGGCGGTTTGGGGACTCTTTGTTCTGGTCTTTGAGATTAGAGGGTGCAGAATTCCAAGACATCCATGTTAGGGTTTTAGGTTCCATTTAGTACTTGCCATGTACCAGGCTCTGTGCTAAAGTCTTTACAGAAATCATCTTATTTAGCTCTCAACCACTCTGCAAAGTAGGTTCTCATATTGTCCCCTTATATATGTGAATAAAGTGAGGCTCAGAGAAAGGGGTAGGTCCATTGTTCAGCCAAACCCAGTTAGCCACATTCCATATGGAGCCTATGCTTTTAACCATTGGACTCTTGGATGAATTTTGGAGGCAAAATGCTTAACTTTGAATTAAAAATCCCATTTTAAGTATTTTCTTAAATAGTAATAAAGGAGAAATGAAGTTGTTCATGGCTACCAAAGCAATTCTGGTCTTTCTGACTATATACTTAAAAAACAAACCAACATCACATTCTACAGAAGATGTGTTTTTCACTGAACAATGTCAATTACATCAAAGGAGCACTTTTCCTAGGAGGAAACCTTAAGCACATGGGTTTTCAGTGGGTCAGGGTGCTCCTGAAATGTGCATTTAGTTTCCTGCTGGGCTTAGATGGCTATATTAAAATTTTCATGTCTATCTTTCTGCCTTATGAAGAGGTGGATTATGGCACTTGATGATTTAATCTGTGTAATCTCTAGACAAAACATGTCTCCACTTTGCTGCCAGGAAAATGTTAATTAATTCAGCTCTGGATCAAGAGAGGTAAATCAAGTGATTGGCAATGTTCCGTGTGTACGTGTGCATGCACATGTGGGTCAGTTCACAAGGATCTGTGTGAAGAGAAGCAATGAATCTTAAATCTAGGTATTTTAAGTTCTCGGGCCTTGTTTAAGGGATTGCAACCCCTTTTCCTGAAATTGATTGTAAACCTTGTCTCTATGGCATGATTGTATTTTTTTTTGGAGGGAACAATATTTATCAGAATCTCAATGGGATTTCAGAGAATGTCTGTCTGTCATTTTATGATGCCTGTTACCTGGCATGTCTTTCTCTTTGAAGAGCTACAATTGTCTTAGGTATGAGAGGTCCTTGATATTTAAGAAGCACCTTTATTTAGGTAAGGGGCTGGGCACAGACAGCAGCCATGGGAATTGTTATTATTTCAAGCTTGTTAAGTTTGAAGCTTGGGAAAAACCCAGCCAGATTGAAATGAACTTTGGCAAAATGAGTCTGAGCTGGCCTTCAACAGTCTGCTCCTTCAACTGTCACCCTTGCCTTCTAGTTCTTTCCCCTCCATCTGTTCTGCTATTCCAGCCCTTGCCTACCTTATGTACTAATAGCCTGAACCAACATGGGAACTGTAAAGACCAGAAACTTCTACTTTTTTTTAAACTATGTGCCTGGCACATAGTAGGAGTCAATAAATGGTAGCTTAAAACAAAACAAAATGAAACAAAACAGAACATCAATCCAGCTCTCTGTGAAATGATAATTTGTTCCAGACAGAATAAGGAGAGATGCCTGTTCTTATAACCTAGGTAGTCCATTGGATTTACCAACATGGATTTAACCTTGACTTAATGGCAATTAAATTCTAGAAGAAAACCCATAAATGAATAAATAAAAAACAAACAAACAAAAACCTCAGCATGCTATATGAGAGAATAAAATGGGTATATGTATTATAATTAGTACTTTGGTTAAACCTGGCCTAGTGGAGTGGAGGAGGCCAATGGCAGACTGCAATGGAGTGAGCCCGGAAGAAGGGGTGTAGAAACCAAGAAGATAGACAGATGCCTACAAGAAGCTTGAGTCAAGAGCAGAAAGTTATAAGAACATCTGCTAGAGGAAGAGATGGGGCCAAAATGGAAACACAAAGGAGTCAGGGAAGGTTTGGAAGAGGTTACATTTGCACAGGGTATGGAATGATGGACAGGGTTTTCTAGGGAGGTGGAATATGCATGTTCTGTATTGGGGAGAGGGGCAAGGATGGATTCTGAAAAATTTGGTATGTCTAGAGCAGCAGTGCCCAACTTTTTGGCACCAGGGACTGGTTTCATGGAAGACAATTTTTCCATAGATTGGTGGGGAGAGGGACAGAGGAATGGAATGGTTTCGGGATGATTCAAGCATATTACATTTATTGTGCACTTTATTGTCACTTGCCACCCACTGATAGGTTTTGATATGAGTCTGCAAGTAACTGATTTATTATGGTGTCTGTGCAGTCAAATCTCTTTGCTAACGTTAATCTGTGTTTGCAGCTGCTCCCCAGCATCACTGCCTCAGCTCCACCTCAGATCATCAGACATTAGATTCTCATAAGGTGCGTGCAACCTAGATCCCTCACATGCACAGCTCACAAAAAGTTTCGTGCTCCTATGAGAATCTAATGCTGCCACTAATCTGATGGGTGGAGCTCAGGCAGTAATGTGAGCAGTGGGGAGCAGCTGTAAATACAGATCCAGCTTTGCTTGTCCACCACTTACCTCCTGCTGTGTGGCCTAGTTCCTAATAGGCCACAGACTAGTACTGGTCTGTTGCATGGAGGTTGGGGACTCCTGGTCTAGAGCATGGAATGTGTCAAGCTGGGTGATGAGAAGGCAGGTTAGGGGTAGATTTAAAAGAACTTTGTTTTCCAGGCTGAGCACCTTGACTTTTGCCTGAAGAGTTTAAACCTCTCATCTGATGTCTCAGCCAGAAGATGGCTTCCAAAGCTTGTCTACGCATAGGAAAATGGTTATTAAGTGTTCCCTGGTACTCAAGCCAGAAGCCAGTGCACCATTCTTGCCAACCCCCTTTTCTTCAGCTCCCACACCTAAACATTGTTTATGACTTTCCATCTCTACTACTACCACCCTGGTCCAAACACTTGTCATTGCCCTTCTAGCTGATCCCCTTGCAACAACCCTTTTACCATTCACCAGACAGCAGATTTACCCTTGTAAATTGAACCATGTCACCCCCACCTCCTGCCCCTTCTTCAAAATTATTAAATGACTTTCATAATTCAGGAGAAAATGTCAAGATCTTTAACATAGCCTGGCAAGTTCTGTATGTTTGAGCTTCGGCCTCTCCCCTCAGGTGGTACCTGGTCCCATTCTTCCTCTTCTTTACTCAGCTCCAAATATATAAGTTTATTGGGTTTTCAGTTCTTTGATGGGATAAAGCTCTTTTCCGACTCTGGGCCTTTAGTCTTTCCTGTTCTTCTCTCTGACTGGACCTCTCTCTCTAATCCTTTACCTGGTTAACACCTGTATTATTAATAGTTTGCTAGGGCTGCAATAACAGTATCACAGATTGAGTGACTTAAACAACAGAAATTAATTTTCTTACAGTTCTGGAGGCTAGAAGTCTGAGTGTTGGCAGATTTGTTTCTTCTGGGGCCTCTTTTCTTGGCTTGTATATGGCTATTTTCCTTTGTGTCCTCACATGGCCTTCCCTATGTGTCTGTGTCTAAATTTCCTCATAAGGATATCAGTGATATTGGATTAAAACTCACCCATATGACCTCATTTTAACCTAATTCCCTCTTTAAAGACCTTATCTCCAAATACAGTCTCATTCTGAGCTCCTGGGGGTTAAGACTTCAACATATGAATTTCGGGGTAACATAATTTAACCCATAAATATTCTTTCCAGTGTTTAGGTTGCAGCCTAAATGTCACTTCCTCAGAAAAGCATTCTCTTGCTCTATCCAATCCAATGAGATATACTATTATTATATATAGCACCTTGTGTTTTCCCCCTCCTAATACCTATTCCATTTTGCAACTGCATATTCATTTACAGGTCTCACCAAGAATTTAAGGGCCATGAATTCAAGGACCATATCTTTTCTAGTAACTAATATCCTGAGCATCTAGCATAGTTCCTGTCCCATAGTAAGCAGTCAATGCAGATTTGATGAGTGAATGGGTTAATGAAAGGCTCAGAGACTGCACAGAACCTACCAACTTTGCATCTAGTTAAACCAGAACAAAAACTGTTGAAAGGAGAGATGATTCTTACCTATGTTTAAAGATCTGCAGAAAAAGTGATTTCACACTAACCCCTAGCACCCCTCTGCAGCCTTTGGGCATGAAATGTGCAAACTGTGACTGGAAATTGATTCAAGCTCAGAGGTAGGCAGCTAGGAGAACACATTTATAAAATTATTGCTGATGTGTGCTGTGACATAGCCCAGTGTGGTACCACAGGCCAGTGCATGACCAAATCTAATGACATTGGGCTTTTTGCTTAAAAGAAAGGAAAATTTGACCTTAAGTAGGAACTCAGAACAAATTTAATTCTTGTTCAGTTGTTTCAGATGTTTGAATTTAGACTTGAACTGGTTTTCTAGATGAGTCCATTTTCAAAATTTAATATTTGGGTTTGGGTAAAGTTTAGCACTAATTGTTCGTGTGCTATTTTACTCCATCTTCTGGTTCATAGACAGTCTCTGGAAGACCACTCTGTGCCTCAGCCATTCTCAGGAAAGATCATAAATTCCAAGAATCCTCTTGCTAGAAGGTTCTGGAGAGTTATTTTGTCCAGTCCCCTGCCTGCAAAAGGGTCATTTGATTTGTCCAGGGCAGATCATTCATTTATTTTTATTTATTTAGCAAACGTTCACTGAGTGTTTTCTCTCTGCTAAGCACCATGGGGTAACAAAGAAGAATAAGCTATAATATCCAGTCTCAAAGTTGCTTCTTGAGGGTAAAGGCCAAATCTTGATCTCATTTTCTCTTATACAGTACTTGGCCCAATTGTTGTGGCAGGAATAATAGTGCTGTGACATTTGTCATTTTTTGGTGCCCAATGTTAGAATTTTCATCCTGTCTTTGGAAAGTTTCTATTATATGAGTCTTGGGGGCAGGTGGGGG
>PVKE010029782.1:0-20016 GCA_004027555.1 Craseonycteris thonglongyai | reverse complement strand
AGTATATATATGAAGAGAGTGAGTGACTCCTCATTCAGAACTCATACATTTTAGTTACATGCATACAATCAGTTTTTGAAGATTAAATCAAGTGATTGAGATGGATAGCCTAAGGAACTCCTTTTAGTAGGTAATCCTCAAAATCTTAGCATTGTTTTTTTAAAAGATTTATTTATTGTTTTTGACAGAGAGAGAGAGATACAGTCAGAGACAGAGAGAAGGGGGAGGGCCCAGAATAGTCTCCATAGTTGCACATCATGGTTTTTCCACATAGTTTCATTCCACAGGTGGGTGGGGCTGCACAGGGCAGGAACTGGGCCTGGGGTCTTGCCCAGGTGAGAACTGAAACTGGGTGCACTCCCCAGTTCAGCATATGGGTCCGCACGGGCTGGGGCCAGGATTTGATCCGCAGTCCCCGGGGCTGCAAAGTGAGCGCCTAACCCACTGAGCCATCCCGGCTTCCCCAATCAGCATTCTTCAAGTGAGGTTTTGTTTGGTTGGTTGTTTGGTTAGGTGGGAGAAGTTAAAGCAATAAAGTCAAAGAAACTCTCACACATACTCTTTGCTAGAACTTTGTTAATTATATCCCAAACCATAGCGTCCTCAAATTAGTACCCTTGAGTTTTTTATTCTTAGCTTACGGTAGTTGTTTTAAATGCTTGTTGAGCATCTGTTATAGTGACAAGGTTAACCCCAGGCTTAAATAGGTACAACAGCTGAATAGTTCTTAGGAATAGTCTGCTTTTGCTTTGTTTGATGATCAGTAATCTGAACAAAATTTTAGTGTCAGTAACAGTCAGCCTTTTAAAGATTTAAAAGTACAGGATGTGGTGGCCTTGTATACTCCTAACTGCAAATGAGAGGGTGCAAGGATGAGGATGGGAAATGAGCTCCCATTTGCTCTTTGCCTGTGCTTCAAGCAGGGAGGGCTGACTTAGTCTCATCTATAAATGACCAGGGTATCAGGGCTTGGGGCTGTCTGCTGATGCTGCTGTTTCTGGATTCTTTGTGATTAGAGAAGATGAAGGCTCTCCCAGTTCCCATTACGGCCCTTTTCCATTTAGTGTGCTTGTCTGGGTATACAAGGGCCGTCTGGAAAAAATCCAGTCATAAATGCCTCTATTTTTCGAATTACATGGCTGGATATTTTCTGGACAGCCCTTGTATAAAACACCTGGCTCAGCTTTTATTGGGAAATATTGGGGTTTTCCCTGACTCTTAGCTTGTATTTATGGGATTGAATTGTTTAGAACTTTCCCCTTTATTTTAAAGAAGTAAATTAGCAAATCCAAATTTCATGGAACCTAGAGACAGGAGGGCTATTGGGGTGGCTTTGATGGAGGTCTATGGGCCCCATAGGAGCTATTTGCTGATTGTTTCTCAGGATGACAGTGACTGGGCTTGGGTGAGAAGGGGTGGGGATGATTTGATAATCACTTGACTGGAGTCAAGATAAGTCTGGGAGCTTTGATTTTTGAGTTCCCATTGTAATAATTTCTGATGCTTTCTTGAAAGATTTATATTAAGTTGCAGTGATATGAGAGGAAATAGTAGGTGAAATAGCAAAACTAAGGACTTTGGGGATAGATAGATAGCAGGGATTCTTGAATATAACTTCTAAGAATCTTGGAGCCAGGTGAAGTAGTGTATTTTTCTTTCATAGGTAATTGATGACTTCTACATTTTTGTTGCCCCTTTCTAATCTGTTTTTTCACTCTTGGACATTGTAATAGTCTCTTTACTTGGAGTCTTTGCTGCTTGCTATTTGCTTTCTTTTCTAGTTTGTCTTAGTCAGCTCAGGCTGCTATAAGAAAATAGTGCAGACAGGGTGGCTTAAACAACAGTCATTTATTTTCTAACAGTTCTGAAGCTGGAAGTCAGAGATCATGGTACCATTGTGGTCGGGTTCTGGTTCTGACTCTTCCTGGCTTGAGTATGGCGGCAGCCTTCTTGCTGCATTCTCACATAGCCTTTCCTCAGTGTATGACCTAGAGAAGGGAGAGAGAACTTTTTGGTGTCTCTTATAAGGGAACTAATCTCATCATAGGGGCCCCACTCTGATGACCTCATCTAACCCTAGTTACTTGTAAAAGGCCTTACCTCTGAATACTGACTTCAATAGAGGAATTTGGGGGGGACACATTTAGTCCATAACACAACCCTTCTTGTATTTTTAAATAAATTTTATTGTTTGAGGGAAGGTAAGAGAGAATGAAAGAATGAGAGAGAGAGAGAGAGAGAGAAAGAGAGAAAGAGAAAGAGAAAGAGAGAGAAAGAAAGAAATGGGGAGGGCCCAGAGCAGTCTCCATAGTTGTACATCATTAGTTGTGACAGTTTCATTCCACACAGGTGGATGTGCAGCTGCACGGGGTAGGGACCAAACTGGGGGCCTCCCCCATGGGAGGTGAGAACCTTTGGTGCCAAGCCATTCCTGTGGTTGCCAGTTCTTCCTCAGTTCAGCATATGGGTTTGCACGGGCCAGGGCTGGGATTGGTCCCTGGGCCTCATGGTTGCAAGGCAGGCGCTCAACCTGCTGAGCTATCCTGGCATGCCATATTTTTAAAATCTTTCTTATTTGATTTGTCTTGAAGTTCACATTTGTTCTCTATTGGCTATCAACATAGTCAAAAGTCTTATCTTGGCATTTAAGTTCTTTAATACATGTAATCTGATAGGAATTTAAGTTATCTCATTTTATACTCATTACTTCCCAGTGTGACATGTATGATCCAGTCACACTGTTCTCCTTAGCAGACCTTCTGCCTCTAATTATTCTTTTTTCACAAATTACCGGTAGAAACCTTCTTGCCTTTCTTATGCCACTTGGAATCCTTTTCCTTTATGAAATCTTTTCTAGCATTTCAGGTCATAATTTTGTAAAAAATGTGGCTTCCAGATATTTTATGGACTCTCAGGTAAAGGAAAGGACGAGTAGTTTTTTGCTCCGTAAGGCAAAGCTAAGGTTAATATGGCAGTTATAGCCAGTAGATTTTGTGTCCAAGCTGTTACTGTAATTGGATAGGCTCATGAGTGTAATCCCATGTTTAAAAGAAGACTTAATTCTACTTCTGATTAATATTGAACAAAAGATTTCTGTTTGCAGAAGTTGTAATTTGTGACCTCTGAGTTCTTTTTAACCCTAAAATTCTTTAGAGTACTTTTATCTTTTAAAAAGTTATATATATATAACCAGATTATAAACTCCCTGAAAGCAAAAGTAGTATTTTTACTCTTTTTTTTTTTCAAAGTGCCCTATTTTGAGGTCAATAAACAGCTGTTAACTTACTGTTTTAGGTTTGGGGATATGATAGGTTTTGGTAGAAAGATTAAGTTCCTTAAAGTATATTTCCTAGATTAAAGTTTCTAAATTATTCTTTTCTAGCATCAGTTGCATTGTAAGGTTTTATAAAGCATTGGATTTGTGTGGATTAACTAAGTGGAGACCTGAGGTGTTCATTTATTAGAATAAATAAATTCCACTTGTTCTCTTATTTCTTCTGAAAAGAACATAGCCCATCCAGGACCTCACATATATTTATTTTTAGATTTTATTTTTTTGAGAGAGTGTGTGTGTGTGTGTGTGAGTGAGAGAGAGAGAGAGAGAGAGAGAGAGAGAGAGAGAGAGAGAGAGAGAAGTGGGGAGGGCCCAGAGCAGCCTCCATAGTTGTACATCATTAGTTGTGACATAGTTTTTTTCCACACAGGTGGATGTGGGGCCATGTGGGGTGGGAACCGAACTGGGGGCCTCCGGCAGTTCACTGCCATCCTGGTGGTTACCAGTTGCCCCACAGTGCAGCATGTGGCTTTGCATGGGCTGGGGCAGTTGCAAGGTAAGTGCTCAACCTGCTGAGCTATCCCATCATCCCACAGGACCCCACATTTGAATGTCAAGGTTGAGCAAGAAGTGGCCAAGTGGTAAGGCCTTTGAGGTTGTTTGTGAATATAATCCTCTACTGGACCACTGGCAGCCCTGGATCTGAAAGGCAAAGAGAAGTGATACTTTCATAGAGTTTTCTTTTCACGTGGTTTGTGTCACTTTTGTTCTTTCGTAATGTCAGGTTGTGGGGAGAATGGGTTCTGTGATTCTGGGATTGATTGGGTAGAGGAACTCGGTTGTTTTAAGGACCATAGGAATCATTTTGCCCCAGTCTGGAAATCAGTTTATGGCTAAAACCTTGCAAGTGATACTTTTCCTAAAACAACCCTGATTTTGCCAGTTGGTTTGAGCCATGGAAGTGAGGTGATATGATCTAGTACATGGGAAATGTCCGTAAAAGCAGAAAAAGATGATCTTATTAAATGGAACCGAGCCCATTCACCTGCTTAATTTTTGATAGAAAGGTGAACCACCAGCTTCTACTTAATGCTTCTAAATCTTCAGTTTGAGATTATGGGCCAAAGCTGTTTTTGTCAACTATAGAAAATACTTTGTCTTCATATTTTGCTATTAGACTGCAGATCTAGATATGATGTCTTTGGCAATTTATTTGTTTGTTTGTTTAACTAGGAATTGAGTTGACCACTCTTATGTAATTTGGAGCTAAAGTGTTCCTCTCATCCATGGAATTTGGAAAAATCTTGTTTTGAGGCAAACATGGATTGAAAGTTAGGAAGTTTTATCAGGAGAGATCTAGGACTATGTCAAGCTGGAGATATGATCTGGATGATAAAGATGATAAAAATTCCCATTTCAGTAATCTGCTTCAACAAAACTTCTCCATTGTAGGCTTCTCACTGACTTTTAAGGTCACTTTATTTGAACTGTTGGCTGCTAGACTATTCTTATATTTCTCAGTTCTCATATGGTTTATCTCTGAAATGTGTAGAATATATTTTCTTGTCTAGTCTGATAGAGTGATTCTTTTTATTTCAAGCAGTAACTTTCATTGCTTGTAAAACCTGCAGGTTTCTGAGATACCACCTTTACAGACTTAAGGTTGATTTTTAGTTATCTGAATGTGCCCATTTACTCCCTGTGAACTGAGTAGTTTTGCCTATACTCAGTGAGTCTAAAATGAGATAATTGGTATTTTTATTATTAGAATGGAGGCTTTGTATTTTTGAATTCTATGAAACAAAGCTGTGTTTGTAAACACATTTCAAAAATATAAATGACACTTTTTTGGTGAAGATGTTAATGGAATAGCAAGAAAGTTCAGAAAAAAGGAGCTTTTGTTAATATTTAATAATAATCTAGCTGTTTTCATAGACTATCTTATTGATGTTTAAAGAGTACCTGACTTGGTTTTTAGAACATTTTTGTATTGAAAATAATCTTCAGATTGGGTTGTGGTAGGAAAATAATTTTTGGTAGCCAATATTCCAGAGTAGCTTGGGGTTTTCAACTATTGTCTTGGTTTAGAAGAATGTATCATAAGCAATGTACTTCATTGTAAAAATAGTCTTGAGAAGCTCTAGAAAAGCATTTGTGTAGTGCTCTGATGTAAGAATAACAAATTGCTGTGTTATTGAACCGATTATAGAAATATTTTGGTTTGGCTCAATGGGTTTAGTTGTAAATAGATGGATTTCAAGCAAAATCCAAAGTGAGTCTTCAGATTTATAAAATAATATTCTCTAATTCTTTCTTCTTTTAAAGACTTTTGTTGGCATTCTAATGAAGTTGTTTGTTCAGGTATGAAAGTATTATTTCCAGAGGAAATGTGTTATATATCTACTTGTAGTGTGGTTCCCACTATCTTCCTAGGTAACACAGGAGGGAACTGTTAAATTTTAAATTAATTTAGAATGCCTGTATGTAAGGGACTGAAAGTATTTTCTTTTATTAACTACTTTTGAAAAACTATAAAAATATAAGCCAAAGCTAAAAAATGTAAACAGCATAGAAAGGTGCATTATGGTAGAAAACTAAAGTTCTAGTCTTTCCTTCATGTTCCCTATTTCCACTGCCTTGGCAGAGGTTTATGCTGTTAAGTTACTCCTCAAAGTTTTTCGTGCATGTATAAATGATGTGCGAGGGCCATTGGGAAGTATCCATCCATGTAATATGAAAAAAAGAGGCATTTATAATTGGATTTTTTCTTGGCAGCCCTTGTATAGCTTTTGTTTTTTACACAATAAGGGACAGTAGTTCTTCAACTTAAAATCTTTTCACTTAACAAGAGAGGGAATGTAGGAGATTATAAATGGCATTCTTGAACCCATATTGATTTCAGTAGGATATTTGTTTTTCTAAAATATGTGTAAAGATTTGATCTGTTATAGAAAGTGACACAGTTATACAATACATGACTTAATGAAGCTAAAAACCCTAAAAGCATTAGCATTTGTTGGCAGTCTTAAGATTTCTGTTTCACCAACTTATTCATAGGCCCTGTGCACAGGACATACTTTTTACATGAATTATTTAACATGCCTCTTAACTTTTTGAGGCAGATTCAGTTTTACTTGTATTTTTGCGAGTAAAGATGAGGAAACGGGCTTTGTGTGGTTTGAGTCACACAGCTGCTAAATGGCAGAATCAGGTTTCAAAGCTGACCCATACAAATTATGCAGCAGTAGGTAGTTATTTAGATTGCTTTTTTAAAAAGTCTTGTGGACAGTTGTTTAATATTTTGTTGTCAGATATTACAGTTATTTAATATCAAAATTTGGTGAAGTAATCACTGTTAAAATGTGTTTGATAGAGGGGTTGTCTCTTCCCTGATCCCAAACTCAACAGTGTACCGGTAGTAGCATTATCTGGGTAGCTTTTCAGAAATATCTGTTCCCCCACCGGAAATAATTGCATGGATCTGGGGTAGGGCCTAGCAATCTGAATTTTTAACAAACTGCTACTTAATTCTTAAGCAACTAAGGTGGCTTCAGTTTAGAACCACTGAAGTGTTTCTTTGTTTCCTATTTATGAATATGAGGTTTCAGTTTTCTACTTGTTTTCACTCTGATGATGAACCATTAATTTGTGGAAACAAACATGTGAAACTGGAAAGTACATTTCATGTGTTCAAACAAAGCAAAACTATCTTATTGAGCTGTATTATATCACGCTATGAGGATTTATTTTCTTTTATAGGGCCATACTATAACTGAAGGTGAGTTAAACTGAAGACTTTATCTTTTCTGTTGCAGAAGTGAACATTGTGGAAACATTTTGTAAATACATCTCTAAAATGCATAAACTGGAAAACAAAATTCAGTGATCAAGACTCAAAAGGATCTAGAAATGTGTTGTCAGTTTTATTTTCAGTTGAGAATAGTATAATACTTATCCATAGCAATAATTGTGGATTTGATCTTTTGCTTTGTCATTACTTTAAATATTGAGCCTAGATTACCATGCTTCTAAGAAAAGAGAATTAAAAAATAAATCACTTGGTGGCTTTTATTTTTTATATATTTTTCTTACAGTATTGCTTTTTTGTGAGTTTTCCTATCAAGAGTCATATTAAATTCAGCAAACACAATTTACTGAGTTACATTAACTGCAAAATAATGTGGGAAATAGGTGAATATGACAAAGTCTATGTAAAAAGTGGTAAATAAAGTTACTCAGAGGAAGGGGTTAATTCTCCCATTTGATATATGAAGGGAGACTGTGGAGGGGGTGAAATTTGAGCAAAAGATTTTCCTAGGGCATAAAAATTGGGGAAACGACTTTCTAGAAGGACATGGCTAGTAGTGTCTTAAGTAGAAAATGGGCATTGTATTCTAAGAATAGTGAATGGTTTACTCTAGTGTAAGTATATGTGTGTGGCTGTTGTAGATTCTTTGCCTTTCCATATAAACTCTAATCAGCTTGTCAAATTCTATAAACAAAGCCTGCTAGGATTTTGTTTGGAATGTAGTTAACGCTGTGTACTTCAGTTTGGGGAATGTTGACATCTTAAATGAACAATACTGAGTTTTCCAATGTATGAACATAGTGTATCTCTGTACTCGTTCAGATTCTCTGTAAATCTTCCTTGACAGTATTTTGCAGTTTCAATATGGAGGTCTTAAACATATTTTGTGAAATTTATATTTAAGTGTTCATGTTGTTTAATTCTATTATACATTATATTTACAATTTTATCCAATTGTTTGTTGCTGCTATATAGAAATACAATCGATTTTTACATATTGACTTTGTGTCATGTGACCTTGCTAGATTAAATTCACTTTATTAGCTGTAACTTTTTGTTTTTAATGGGAACCTTAGGATTTGCTTTTTATTCAGTCAGTTTGTCTGCAAATAAGACAGAAACATTTTTTTCTATTGAAATTTGTATATCTTTTATGTATTTTATTGACTTAGGGTACTGGCTATCATAGTAAAATATGGCTCTCTTTTCCTTGTTTTCAATATTAAGGGAAAAACATTCAGTTTTTCACCATTAAGTATGATTTGCAGTATAGATTTTTGGTAGATGTCCTTTACCAGGTTACAGAAATACCTTTCTAATCTCAGTTTGCTGGGTGGTGGTGGTTTTTATTAATCATCGATTTGTTGAAATTTTGTCAAATGCTTTTTCTGAATCTATTGAGAGATCATCAGATGGATTTCTTTCTTTCTTGTGTTTATATAGTGAATAACATTGATTTTTGAATATTAAACCAACTGTGCTCCTGCAATAAATTTTACTTGATCATGATGTGTTATTTTTATTACTGATTTTCATTTGTTAATATTAAGAAGTTTTAAAATCTGTATTTATGGTAGATATTGATCTATAGTTTTTTGTTTTTTTCTTTTCTTTTCTTTTTTTGGTACTGTGTTTGTCTTGGTTTTGGCATCAGGATCATGCTGGCCTCATCAGATGAATTGGGAATGTTGACATCTTAACAATACTGAGTTTTACAATATAGGAACATGGGATATATCTCTACTTATTTAGATCTTCTATAAATCTTCCTTGGTGCAGTATTTTGCAGTTTTGTTATAGGGGTCTTGTGCATATTTTGTTAAATTTATACATATGTGTTTCTCTTCTTGTACTCTTCCCTTCCCTTGCTACCCTTCTATTTTCTGAATGTTTGTGTAGTGATATTATGTCGTCCTTTGGTGTATAACAATTCACCAATGAAACCTAGATCTAGTGTTTTCTTTATAAGGTTTTAAATTGTGAATTCAATTTCTTTAGTTGATTTAAGGCAATTCAGATTTTCTATTTCCTCTTGAATAAGTTTTTGTAACTTGTGTCTTTCAAAGAATTTTTCTATTTTATTTGTTATTAAATTTATTGGCCTAAAATTGTTCATCATATTCCATTAGCCTCTCATTGTGTATGGAATATGTAATCATGTTTTATCTTTCCCTCTTGATCTTGGTAATTGTCTTTTCTCTTTTTTTCCTATTCTTAACTGGGAGTTTCTATTTCTCCATTTTCCATTTCCATCATTCTTAATTTCTTTGTGTATATTCAAGTTTTTATCTTGTCTCATTTTCCTTTTGTCTGAAGAATTTCCTCTAAATTTCTTAGAGTGTAGGACTGTGGAAAATGAAATGCTTTTATTTTTTTAAAAAATTTATTATTTTTGACAGAGACAGGGACAGAGAAGAGACAGAGAGAAGGGGGAGGGCCTAGAGCAGTCTCCATAGTTGTCTATCATTGGTTTTTGAATTGGTTTCATTCCACACAGGTGGGTGGGGGCCACACAGGGCAAGAACTGGGCTGGTGGCCTCCTGCATGGGAGACACGCCCCCTTGAGCCAGGGGCTGATCGGGTGGGGGTGGGGGGTGAGAACCCAACTGGGGCCCTCCCGCATGGGAAGCACATCCCAGTTCAGCATATAGGTTCACATGAGCTGGGGCCAGGATTCAATTCTTGGCCTCTGAGGCTGCAAAGTGAGTGCTTAACCTGCTGAGCCATCCCAGTTTCTCCAAATTCTCTTATTTTTGCTGGTGTGAAAAGATTTTATTTTGCCTTTATTTTGCTCTTATTTTTGCTGGATTTGGAATTCTAGATTGACTATTCTTTTGACAAGTTAAAGGTTTCTGTTGTATTTTTGGCTTTTATTATTTCTCACAGTAAATCTTTAGTAATTGTTATCTTTGTTCTTTTCTGTGTAGTATGCTTTATTTCTCTAGATGCTTTTAAAAATTTTTTATTTTTAGTAATTTGATAGAGATTCCTATGTGTATATGTGTGTGTTTGATATATTTTTATTTGAAAACATCTTAGCTGTTATGTTTTTTACTTCTATGACTACAATTACATATGTTAGCACTTTGATATTATCCCACAGATTATTGAGGTTCTATTAATTTTTTTGTCTTTTTATAGTTTCTATCAGTGTGTCTTCGAGCTATTGAGCTTTTCTTTTATAGTATCTAATCTGTCGTTTACCCTATTCAGAACATTTTCCATTTCAGATACTGTATTTTATTTCTAAAAGTTGCCTTTTTTTTTTTTGGTTTGCGTCTCTTTCCTCAAGATGATCCCATTTTTCTTAAATTCTTTGAGCAGTTTGTACTAGCTTTTTTCTGGTCTTTCTTTGCTAATATCACCTTTTTACTGTCGGCCTATTTCTATGGACATATTTTTATTCGGGCCATGGGTTCCATTTTCTGCTTTTGTACATGTCTGGCAAACTTTGATTAGATTCTAGACATTGTGAATCTAACATTATTTAGTGTTGGGATTTTGTTGTCTTTTAAAGAATGTAGGACTACTCTTGCAGGAAAGTAAGTTATAGAGATCACTCAGTCCCTTCAGTCTTGCTTTTAAGCTGTTTTTTTGTTTGTTTTTGTTTTGAGTAGGTCTAGAGTAGCTTTTATGTTAAGAATAGTTTACCATGTTACAAAGGCAAAACACTTCTAAAGTGTATACTGAATGTCTCAAATTTTCAATGCTTACACACTACTCTAACTACCTCTAGTTTAAACCATCTCCCAGTCCTTTGTGAGCTCAGGGAATTGTTGAATTTACAACTCTGGCATCATATTTGGCTGCCTTTGTGATGTTTTACCATATGCTTGAGTAACATTCTCAAGGGGACCCCATGCAGATTTTTGGTGATATTTCTTTTTATAGCTTCCTCTCCTCTGGATCTCTGCCCCACAAAGTCCAACTGCCTTTGCCTCTGATTTCTGTCCCCTCAACTCAGAGACACTGCTGTTCTCTGCTTGAGGTCCCCTTCCTACACAATTACTTCTAGTCAGGAAACCAGGTTGATGGTGGTAGAGTTCACATAGTTTGTTTCCCTTTTCTCAGGAATCACAGTCTTACACGCACGTTTGTTTTTCAATTTTCTAATTGTTTGCAGTGGGAGGTTAAATTCAGTCGCAGTTACTATATCGTGGCTGAAATCAGAACTGTCCCCCTTTTTAGTATTTTTAAATGTGGCTAATAGAAGATGTGTAGTAGGAAGAGTGGAGGCAGGGTTCTTGAGTGAGGGCAGTATTCATGAAGCCATGACAACCATGTAAGCCTGAGCAGGTATTATACTTCATTGTGTGTGATGGCCCTGAAGGTGTATCGTACATAGTTTAAATGACAGCTTTGCGTGGAGCAGAGTTGGGTGGGGATACAAGTGAGAGAATGCAGATGTGAGATTGATAGAACCTCACCTTAGTTGAGGTGGTAGAGTGAGGCAGAGTGTGCCATTCGAGATGATATCAGGGTTTTTATTTTGCATGATTTATTTATCACTGTGGAGGTGAATAAGCCCTATTAACAAGGATTTCATGAAGCTTAAATGAGATCATGCATGTGAAAATGATTTCTTAAGTGACAAAGCAATATACAATTTGAAGTGTTCTTTATTGCTAACGTCCATCTTTTGGATCTCTACCTTAAAGCTCAGTAATGTTGCCATGGTGCCATAGTGACCCGAAAAACTGACTGTAACTCCAAAACAGCAGAATTTATCTCTAGGAGAAGTTTGCTTCTCTTTGAAGAATTTAGTCAGTATATGAGAGTTTCTTAGCCTCAGGGCTATCTGTATAAGATAGCTCTTTAAATAGAATCCTTTGACTGTAGAAGTGACTGTTAAGACAAACTGGAGTAAATACCAGTGGAACGGTAAATACCAATAGAATAGTAAACACCAGTGACATTTTGTGTAAATTGAGGAAGATAAAACATTGTTATCAATGGTACAGTCACCTCAGAATGAAATTGAGGATGGAAATTTATGATGGAATTAGCTCAGATGTCATAGCCAAAATTACAGAAATGACAACAATCTTTATGACTTCTGTAGAATATGAACGTGTTCCATTATTACAAGCATTACCACACACTCATTTCCCTACATATTCCATTTGTACTCATCTTCCTGTATCATTCGAGGGAAGAGAATGCTGATACTTTTCCGTGGTAAGGACACAAAACGTCCTACTCTTTCCCCAGATAAATCATAACCCGTAAGAAATGGACCACAAGGCCCAATACAGATACCTTTTTTAAGCCAATGGTATTTCTCTTCTTGATTTCTCTTGATTCCAACCAGATTTTGTTGCTGATTATGCATTAGAGAAAATGTCCAGTTTTATGACTTTCAAAAATGGTTATTATCACAACACCCTAAAAAGACAAAACAGTTAATATTATCTTTAAAAAACTATCTTTATTTCATTAAATTATTTTAAATGTCTATTTATGTTTTTAAGTGTTTAATTTTTATCTCTAGAATCTTGATTTGCCTTTTTTGGTATCTTCTATATTTCTAAACTTTTTGAACATATGGACGGAATAGTTTATAATAACCTAATATCCTAGTCTCTTGATTCTTACATCTTTGTCAGTTCTGGTTGAATTTAATTGATTATTTTTCTTCAGTATGGTTTGTACTTTTCTGTTCCTTTGTATACCTAGTAATTTTTTATTAGATTGTAGACCATCGATTCCCAAGCTGTGGTACATGTACCCCTGGGGGAACATGCTGGGCCATTCAAGGATATGTGAAAAATAATTAGTAATGGCAAAAAACCAAGTTAATTTTGGGACAATAAATATTAAGTTTGAATCATTATTAATGGGGGCACTTTAAAATTAGATCACATTAGCAAATGATGGTTGGTGAGGGCATGGATATGAACGCTTCCCTCAAATTGCTCTTCCATCAGTTGTTACACACTATTTCAGAACAATCCATTTGTGACATTTCTAGAACTTCCCTAAACATATAAATATATCCATAGCCAGACTGTTCGATTAGTTCAGTTATGGCTGAGTAAAAGTGCGTTGTCTATAATTGTGATTCTTTTCAAGTAGTTTTTTATTTAATGTTTAACATAGTTTAAGTTATTAATGTCACTGATTTTTAAGCATGTCAATATGGATCAGTGGTTGAAAACAGAAACAATTAAAAAAGCAAAACTTGATGTGGATTATAACCCGTCACCAAGTACCTCTCAACACATGTTCGTAGCTACAAGTACAAATATACTGAGAGATAGTAAAAAGTGCATGTCTTGGTTACTACAGAAGAAAAGGAAATACTCTGAAGAGTATTCAAAGTAACCGACAAAATTGAGTCAATGATTAAAAAACTGGACTTTTGAAAAGCGTGTATTGAAAGAGGTCAGCCTTAAGTTTTTGAAACTGCACAACTTCTTATCTGAGAATGACTTCCAGCTATCCCAAAACATGAAAGAGAATATTGTAAGTCACTTGGAAGGTCATAAAGTGGCCTTTTATTTATTAATTTCTTAAATTAATTTTTTATTTTTGTATGGTTTGAGAGAAGATTATATGGAGAGAGAGAGAAGTGGGGAGGGCCCAGAGCAGTCTCCATAGTTGTACATCATTAGTTGTGACTTAGTTTCATTCCATGTAGGTCGATGTGGGGCCGTGTGGATGGCAACTGAGGCCTCCTGCATGGGAGGTAAGACCCTTCGCCACCAAGCTATCCCTTGCTCCCCAATTCAGCATGTGGGGTTGCACTGGCCAGGGTTGGGAATTAAACCCTAGACCTCGCATTTTGAGGCAAGTGCTCAACTGCTGAGCTATCCCTGAATACCCCTAAAGTGTCCTTTTATAAGTACTTCCCTCAACGTGGAAAACAAAACAACTGGATTGCAGATCCCTTCAATGAAGAATTCTTCAAAGAAGCTGAACTATCAGTCAGTGAGACCAATTCTACATTAAATTCTGATTTTAAAAGGAAGCATCTGATTGCCTTCTGAGTAGATGTCAGTGAGGAAAATGAATAGTTCAGTGAGAAGGTGCTTAAATACCTCTTGCCATTTACTAAGACTGAACTGGTGAAAAGAGAGCTTTTTCTTCTTACACCTTCATAAAAAATAAGTACTGCAAAAGCTTAATGCAAGTCCAGATTTAAGACTGTATCTTGCATCTTTTGAGCCTGATTTCAAGACACTAGTGTATCAAAACAAGTTCAAAGATCTCACTAATGATGTTTCAATCAGCTAGTTATCTGCATAACAAATAAAATATTCAGATAATACAAATAAGTGCTATTAATGATAAATTAAAAGTTTGTTAAATAGTGTTCCCTCGCCACTTCGTGCTTCATGTTTTGCGGCTTCAGTGCTTCGCGGGTTTTCCCAAAATATTCATCAAAAAATAAAAATGAAAAAATACAACCATGTTGGCAGCCACATTGCGGAAAGGAGTGTTGTTTCATGTTGATGCGCGTGAGAGAAGGATCCCTGCATGTCAAACAAAGAGATGAGTTGACTCAGAGTCCATACCATGGGCTCTCATAAAGGCGGGTGATTGGTTTCCGGGGCGACATCGACCCATGAGAAAATTCCTAGGGGCAAATCCTACTTCGCGGTTTTTCAGCTTTTGCAGAAGGCTCTGGTCCCCGTTAACTGCGAAAAATGAGGGATCGCTGTACTTTATCATCAATATTTAACTGTTACAAGTATTGTAAAATTAAATTTGTGGCTTGTACTTTTAGTGTAGTAATTTGCTTTCCTAACTTATTACCTCATTTCCACTATTTTACATTAAGATAGACACTGAACAAAAGTGTCAGTATTTAAAAACAGCTGTTTTTAAAACAAGGGTACTATTTATAGAAAGGGGTTTAAAAGAGGTGTGCAAATGGAAAAAGTTTGGGAACCACTGTTCTAGACATTGTGAATTTTACCTTGCTGGGTGCTGTGTATTTTTTGTATTACTAAAAATATTTTTGAACTTTGTTCTGGGATGTAGTTACTTTGAAACAGATTGATTCCTTTGGTCCTGATTTTTAATATTCCCTAGATGAGTACAGAGCAGCCCTAGGTCTAGGACTGATTATTCCTCACTGCGTAGGTCATCTGTTTTGTGGAATCTACCAGTGCCCCACTATTCAATCAATTTCACAGTCTGGCTATTGGGAACAGGCACTGTTACTGGTCCTGTGTGAGTGCCTGGTACTGTTGCCTTATTTATTTATGTATGTATGTATGTATGTATGTATGTATCTATCTATCTATCTATCTATCTATCTATCTATTTATTAATTAATTATTTTTGACAGACAGAGAACTGAACTGTGGGAACTCCCCAGTTCAGCATGTGGGTCTGCCTCAGCCGGAGCCGGGATTCGATCCTCGGTCCTCAGGGCTTCAAAGTGAGCGCTTAACCCACTGAGCCATCCCGGCTTTCCCTTTTTTTTTTTTTTTTTAAGATTTATTTTATTGTTTTTGACACAGAGAGAGAGACAGGGAGATGTGGGAGGGCCCAGAGCAGTCTCCATAGTTGTACATCATCAATTTTCAACATGGTTTCATTCCACACAGGAGGGTGGGGAACCACTTGGGGGCCGCCTGCATGGGAGGCATGCTTCATGAACCAGGGGCCAAACCTGGGGGCAAGAACTTAACTGGGGGCCTCCCTCATGGGAAGCACACCTCAGTTTAGCATATGGGTCCACACAGGCCGGGGCCAGGATTCGATTCCCGGGGCTGCAAAGCGAGCACTTAACCTGCTGAGCCATCCCAGCTTCCCCACTGTTAGTTTTTCTATCGTTTGCATTATTTTTTCTCTAGCTTTGGGTAGCTTCCTCACATGCATGTGCTTGCTGATCAGTACTCAAAAGGAGCCAGCCCTCTGCAGGAGTTTGCCTGCTCTCAGTGCTGTTCTCTGGTTCTTTGTTCTGCTCACTGTCCGAGGTCCATGTCCATGTTCTCAACTCTTGGAGCCTTTCACTTTTCATCCTCAATTCCCCTCCCTGGACCTCAGCCTGGAAACTTTCTCAAATCAGTAAGTGTGACCATTTGTAGAACTTACGTAATTTGTTTCTTGCCTCTTAGATGCCTCTATCCTTTGTTGCCTGTTGTTCACTATCTTAAAAATCATATTGGAGGAAGCTGGGACGGCTTAGTGGGTTGAGCGCTTGCTTTGCAGCCCCGGGGACCGAGGATCGAATCCTGGCCCTGGCCTGTGCACAACCATACGCTGAGCTGGGGACTGCCCCCAGTTTGGTTTTCACCGGGGTGAGACCCTGGCCTAGTTCCTGCCCTGTGCAGCCCCATGCCCACCTGTGGAATGAAACTATGTGGAAAGACCAATGATATGCAACTATGGAGACTGCTCTGGGCCCTTCCTTCTCTCTCTCTCTTTCTGTCTAAATCAATAGAAAAAATCTTTAAAAATAAAAATCATATTATGTATTTTCTCCATTTTATACTTTTTCAGGCAAGAGTGTTTTCTAATCACTTTGAGACTCCCTATTATGCTGTTCATTGGAAGTAGAAGCTCAGCCTATTTTAATTAGGTTTTTTTTAAAAATTTATTTTTATTGTTTTTTGACAGAGAGACAGAGAGAGACAGAGAGGAGGGGGAGGGCCCAGAGCAGTTTCCATAGTTGACAGCATTAGTTTTCCATATAATTTCACTCCACAGGTGGGTGTGGGGCTGCGCAGGGCAGGAATTGGGCCCGGAGCCTCCTCCATAGGCCCCGGCAAGAACTGAACTGGGGGTACACCCCCATTCAGCATATGGGTCCATGTGGGCTGGGCCCGGGATTCGATCCTCGGGTGCTGGGGCTGCAAAGCAAGCGCTTAACCCGCTGAGCCATCTCAGCTTCTCCCTATTTTAATTAGCTTTAAAAAAGAAAATTCAGCTTCTCAGTTGCACTAACCACATTCTAAGTGTCTAATAGCCACATATATCTAATGGCTACCATGTTGATGATTACAAATACGGGAATTTCCATCATTGTATGAAGTTCTATTGTACTGTGCTGCTTTAGGCCATGTGTTGTATACATTATGCTCATATACTTAATAAAAGCTTACATAAAAGCTGTAATAACATTTTTAAAAGATTTATTGTTTTGACAGATAGAGAGACAGACAGAGAGAAGGGGGAAGGGCCCAGAGCAGTCTTCATAGTTGTACATCATCAGTTTTTGACATGGTTTCATTCCATATAGGTGGATGGGGGCCACACAGGGCAGGAACCGGGCAGGGGCCTTCCACATGGGAGGTATCCCCCCATCCCCCACTAGCTGGGGGCCAAATTGGGGGACCTCTCACATGGGAAGCTCACCCCGGTGAGAACTGAACTAGGGGCACACCCCAGTCCAGCATATGGGTTTGCACGGGCCAGGGCTGGGATTCGATTCTCTGACCCCGGGGCTGCAAAGCAGGTGCTTAACCCGCTGAGTTATCCTGGCTCTCCCTAGATTTGTTTTTTAAACATAGACATAGTAATTAGTTTTTGTTTAAATTAGGTATACCGGTATGTATTTCTATTTACACAAAGAAATCTAGCTTTTTGAGTTACCAAGTTTATATTATGTAGTGGATTATGAAATTGGGAATGGGTTTCAACTTAAGTGCTTTTTTTCTCTATATTATTCTGTCTCCTTATAGCAGGATAAGAATACTCTGGCTCATTGGGTCATGGTTTATTTTGAATTTTTTAGTTTGTTTCTCGTGGCAATTATCATTCTGATTGACAGTGTTCCAGCCCTTTATATTCCCAGGTCTAAGACAGTGACTGGCATGCAGTAGGCAATTAAATACTTATTTATTCAAAAAATATTTGAACACTTTACCATGAGCCTGGTGTTTTCTTTGGGATATCAGGAGTTTATGTCACACTGTCTTTTAGAGGATTGTTTGTATAAAATTTTAGTTTGTTATATAAATATACATTTGTCTACACTAGGTGGTGATATAAAAATATCTTTAACAATGGATCGTGGTAGAAAGAAAAAGAACAACTTTGAAAGCCACAGCTTTAGTAATTAATTTTAGCTGCCTTTAAAGTTTTGTTCTATCTTTATTATTTTGTAAGGTATGAAAATGATTTGATTTGCTTATCTGATGTGTGATAGGTTTGGCCCTTGGTGATGCTGCTTTGCAAAATGCTGGCTATGTTTTAAACTCCACTCCTGAATTTCTTGCATTTAGGTAAAAGGTGTAGCACAACTTTTTTCTTGTACTTAGTAGTCTTTAGTCTTTGGGGTCAATGACCTTTAACCTATGTTATCTTCCTTTAACTGGCATTGGAGGCAGTTGATATTTCTATCCTTATTAAGGAAAAGATCCTAGAAACACGAAGAGAGTAAAATGTAATTATATAAAAACAAAAACACAGTATCAAACAGGAAGAAATTCAGTTGATGATGTATCCCACATAGGCCTCAGTTGGAAAAGAAGGAGATTGTTACTTTATCTCTCAGGTTACTCTGTGATACAAGTTTGGAACTCTGGAAACATCTGTACCTCTTTTTCAGCTCTGGAATTCTAAATATTTGTATTGATATATGACTATCTTGATTTTCAGGTATTTAGAACTCTTAAGGAAGTGGAAATGAACTGTGTTCATTAATATGTGTACATTTAAATGACTTTACAAGAGCCTATATACTATTTAGCAAAGTTTATGTAGGAACATTAAATGCTAATAGACTGTAGGTTGGAAATAATACCTTAGAACTTCCTTTGAAGTGAAATTTTTCTTTGAAGCAGATGTAATTTGTAATGATGGGTCAAGGCCTTTTTTTCTTTTTTTTTTTCCTCTAAGATTATTTTCTGAAATTGTAATGAAATGATTTTACTTGCACAAGATAATTCAGCATTTACATACTCAAAGTTTACTTTTCTAGGAATGCATACTTCTTAAAATGAGGTTATTTTCAGAATCTTAGCAGGTCATTGCCCTTACTGCTTTTTTATAGTACTTGATTTTTTTATTTTATTGTCATTGCATTTTCTGTTAACTTGAGGACTCCTTGAACATAGAACACACAACTTACTTGATTTAGGAATGTGGGGATAGATAGGTTGAATAGAGATGAAAAAAACAATTGTTTTAGGTCAGAAGCATTTTATATCTGGAAACATACCCCTAAACTCTGGCTGTCATTTTTTAAACAGATGCCATTTATTAGCAAAGATACTCTCTCTGAAAAATTTTTTTTTTAAGTTTTATTTTTATTGTTTTTGACAGGGAGAGAGAGAAGAGGGAGGGCCCAGAGCTGTCCCCATAGTTGCATGTCATCAGTTTTCCACATGGTTTCATGGGGTGGGGGGTGGGGTTCCCACCTGGGGCGGGAGTGGAGCAGAGGACCTCCCACACAGGAGGCTCACCCAGTGAGAACTGAACTGGGGGCACACCCCATTTCAGCATATGGGTCTGCACTGGCCAGGGCTGGGATTTGATACTGGTACTCTGGAAACTGCAAGACAGATGATCAACCTGCTGAGCCATCCTGGCATCCCCACTCTCTGAAATTTTGACAGAGTATGCTATAGAATGGTTTCAGAGTCTACTCATTGTTTCCAAGGAATGCTTTAATTCTAGATAGAATTTAATATTTTTGGTTTTGATAAGGTGTTATCTCTTCTCAGGGTAGGAGACATTCTTAACCAGAGTACCACACCTGTACTGTTTTTTTGTTTTTTTTTAAATTATATTTATTGTTAAATTTAATGAGGTGACATTGGTTGGTAACAATTAGATAGTTTCCCGATGTACAAGTCCACATCTCATCACCCATGCATTGCATTATGTGCCCACCTCCTAGAATCAGGTCCCCCTCCACCACCATATATCTGGTGCCCACTCCCACCTCCCCCCACAACTCTCCCTCCCCCCTTCTCCCCCCTCTCCAGGTAACCACCAAACTATTGAGTGTATCCATAATGCTGGTGCCCTCTCC
>PVKE010029781.1:0-20073 GCA_004027555.1 Craseonycteris thonglongyai | reverse complement strand
CACCAAGCCCACCTGCTCTGAGTTCAAGGTCACCGAGCACCACACCCACCTGCTCTGAGTTCAAGGTCACCGAGCACCACACCCACCTGCTCTGAGTTCAAGGTCGCCGAGCACCACTCCTACCTGCTCTGAGTTCAAGGTCGCCGAGCACCACTCCCACCTGCTCTGAGTTCAAGGTCGCCGAGCACCACACCCACCTGCTCTGAGTTCAAGGTCACCGAGCGCCACTCCCACCTGCTCTGAGTTCAAGGTCATCGAGTGCCACTCCCACCTGCTCTGAGTTCAAGGTCACCGAGCGCCATCCCCACCTGTTCTGATGGTTCAAGGTCACCGAGCACCACCCCCACCTGCTCTGATGGAGGCAAAGACGCTGGCAGCGCACAGAGTGGTCCCTACGGACTCAGTCCCCGGGGCTTCGCCTCCAGGGCTCTGACCACAGCACCGGCCTCTTCAGGACCCGCGACGTGGGCCCCGTAAGCCAGCAGACGGGCCCCCACCGCACCACTGAGCTTGGCGAAGGCCAACCACAGACTGAGACCCGGTGTGTGCTGATGAGACGGTGCAGTGAGAGGCGACGCGGCTCCTTGGCTGCATGCGTTCTGCCTACAGCAACCAGAGCGAGCTGTGCATGTGCGGCTCCCACGCGAACGTCCAACACAGCGGACAGGTCCGCTCTGTAGCGACTCCCGGGACAGTGTGTGGACAGGTGCTCAGGCCTGTGGTCTTCCCGGGGCTTTCGCCAGCCTGAGTCCGAGTGTTGGGTGCAGGTCGGAGTCCAGAGACCGGAAGAGCCATCAAAACACCCACACGCCCGTCCAACAAATGCCGTCTGCCGTCCCACAGTAACGATTGAGAAAAGACCAAGAAAATAAGAAAGTCAATCAAGTCCAAACATGGTTATTTGAGAAGAAAGAAAAGAAGGGGCTCCGTGTGCACATAGAGCACTTTTGAAATCCGGAAGGAGAAAGCACGTTGCAGAGGGAACAAGCACAGGGGGGACGTGGGGACGGTGAACAGGGACCAGGACAGTCAGCGGCTGCACTGTCTGGTGGCTCCAAGTCCCCTAAGAAGAGGGTCGTGCATATGACCCGGGGCTCTCTGGTCGTCACAGGGTCCTAAGGACCCCTGGTCGACAAGCTTCCTGCAGGCAGGGTGACGCCGCTTTTCACTGCATATTGTCAGTCGGCTGCACCGCCAGACACATAGCAAAGGCGAAGGGACGGTTTTTAAATGAGGAACCAGCACAGCAACCTTCCTTCTCGGCAAAAGCTGATAAAGTACGTAAATCATGCATCACGGGGACCAAGAATGGAGACAAGGGCCCCAGAGAAACCAACCCCTGTTTTAGAGGAAGGAACAGGCACAGAATTGTTTTCTCTGTTTCCTCAACTCTTGATAGATAACCACTTGTTTATAAAACCGGCAAGAAAGGAGGAAACATAGTGAAGTCAGATGTCTAAGGACCTCAGACACCGGACATCCCCTCCCTACTGTCAGGAGCGCATGGATCAGAGGAATAGTTTCCAGATTCTTCCACGTAGTCACCCCCGCCCTGCAACCCAACCGAAAGCACTGTCAATAAACCTCACAGATAGGAAATCAGGCTGTCACCTATTTAAGCCTGTGAGAAGAATACTTTGATCTTCTTCACACTTCATTGTCACCACCTCTCTGTCTGAAGGTGTCAGTCCTTGATTTACATTTTAATAGCCCCTTGTTAATAGGATTTTCTCTGTGGCTCAAGAGTCTATTAGCACCATCCACTGGGTTCAAAGACAAAAAGCCATGAGTACAAAGCATCAAAATCCCACGAACAAGAAGAGCCCCACAGAGGACCGGCCTCTGCTTCCATCACGGAAAAGAGATACAACTTTGATCCAAGTGCAGGTGCTGGTCACCTCCCAGCACCCACCAGCCCCAGCACCCTGGCCTCTGCCCACCGCCTGCCGCCTGCCTCCCCACCACCACCCCCAGTGCCCTGGCCTCTGCCCACCGCCTGCCTCCCCAGCACCACCAGCCCCAGCGCCCTGGCCTCTGCCCACCGCCTGCCACCTGCCGCCTGCCTCCCCAGCACCACCAGCCCCAGCGCCCTGGCCTCTGCCCACCGCCTGCCGCCCCAGCACCACCACCAGCCCCAGCGCCCTGGCCTCTGCCCACCGCCTGCCGCCCCAGCACCACCACCAGCCCCAGCGCCCTGGCCTCTGCCCACCGCCTGCCTCCCCAGCACCACCACCAGCCCCAGCAGCGCGCTCTCTCCCCGCGAACCCGATGGGCAGGCGGTAGTCAGGGGCCCTGGGCCCCCTTCCAGCCGCGGCCTGTGCCGGGCTCCACGCCCACGAAGGAAGGGAGCTGGGAACTCCATGTCCATCCCTCGCTTCCGGGCTCCGGTTTGCCAGCTCACGGAGGAACGTCGGGGCGAATGGGGGGCGACCATGTGTGTGCACAGCGCCCCTGAACACGGCCACATCCCCCAGAAACACCAGGCGCCTTGCTCTGAACATCAGCACAGGGAGGAACTCAACACCGCGAGCACCGGCCCACGGGGCGTGAGCGGCTCAACAGCCCGGCGGCTCCCGGGCCGTACGCTGTCCCCTTGCAGGTCACCGCTGAGCACGGCAGCCCGGTGAGGGGGCAGCAATTCGCACCCCCGTTCGGTGAGGGACCTGCCCTTCAAACGTGTTGAAGGGGAGGATCCGCCCCCCCAGGCACACTGATTGTTTTGAATTGAAGTCACCAGAGAAACAGGGACCACGGACACCCTGACCCTCCTTCGTCCCCCGATGACAGCCTGACGCCTCCCGTGTGGAGGAGGCAGGAGGCGTCCGAGGACACAGGGACTCGGGTCCAGAAGTCTGCGCAAGCGCACCTGCCCCTTCCTCACCGCTTTCCTCGGCCCCGGCCCAACCTCGCTGTTTTCTCATCGACGGATTCCACGTTTCTTTGTGTCGAGCAGGGGGTCCGGCCTCCCGCTGCCCTGGGCCACACGGGAAGAACTGTGTCGGGTCACATGAAGTACACTGACGGCTGACGAGCTGCAGCAAAGGAAGGGGCGGGCCGCCAACTCTCAGTGGTGTCAGAGTTCCTGCCGGGCTCGGCTGCACTTTTCTTACCAAGTTCTCAGCAGATACGGGAGATACTGCTTTTCAACGTGTGGCAGTTTTAAGAGCAACGTTGTGCTGCTTTTGACAGAAAAGGACATGGGACGCTGGATAGACCTTGCCCTGGCATTCCAACAAACACCGGCAGGGACATGAGTCCCTGAGGGCTTCGTGGCGCCTGAGGACCTTCCAGTCCCTTCCGACGGCACCGGACGGGGCCTGGGGGCTCCCGACCGCTGAGCGCTGAGGGCGATCAGCTCGGGGAGCCGTGCGGATAGCGACGGCTGTTGAGTAAATGCAGGAGAGGCTCCCGTGGGTTTGCTGGAAGGAAACCCCACACAAAACAATGAACAGGTATAGCGTGAGCGGCCCTCTCACTGAGGTTTGGTGGATCGAGTTTTGCGGGCTTTTTTGGAAGCAGGGATCTGACATTTCACCCGTGAGTCCCCGTCCACCCATTCCTCTTGTCTTCTCCCAAGATAAACCCAAGTCCAGACGCGGAGCCGGGAGCCGCCGCTCAGCCCGCCCAGCACCCCGCCCGGCGCCTGTGAACCCGACGTGCCCGCCGCGGTGCAGGAAGGTTGGCGCCCTCGCAGACATGCTCTTCGTGTGCGTAAAGCAATTCCAGAGCGTCGTCGTGCTTCGTTTTCTGAAAACCTTTTTATTAAGTTGCCTTCCTCTGTGAAGCAATATGTTAGCGTTCCGAATTCCTCACTGTGAACTACACCATCGTTCCAGCCATAAAATTGTCCTGCGGTAACCACCATGAATCATGGGACTGCGAGAACATTAAACTTTATGGTCCTGCTCCCATCCACTCCGCGCTCTTACAGTAACGTTTCCTAATGTAGGCCCCTCAAGACATTCGGTCCGTGGGCTGTTAATAGAGATTAAATGGGGGGAGAGAGAGAGAGATCTCTGCTTAAAGACGGGAAATGCTTAGTTAAATCAAGCTGAACAGATCTTGTTACGGAGGACGAACCGCCGCATGGTTGGTCCCCGCGGCTAAGGTCGCTTCCCCCTGTCACTCGACAATGCGGCCCCCCAGCACCGCCGGACACCGCCGGCCCGCTCTTCTGACTGGACGATGCGAGTGGCACCCTCTACTGTAAAAACCTAAAGCTTAGAAGCACCCTTCTGCCCAGGTTCCCGACCAGCCTCTGCCCGCTTCTCTTCCCACTCACCCCCCTCAGCTGTCTGAACTTGGTCCCCAGTTCTGCTCCCCCAGTCTCCCCGGTGACCACACGAACCTGGCTGTCACCGTCCCCGCTCCGTGGAGGCTGCTCTCAGGGAGGTCCCCAGGGAGCCACGTACCCGTCTACGGGTCACAGGTGCGTCACCTGTGAGCCGCCCAGGACACACCCGGACGCCCCCTCCCGGGGCACGCAGCTGCCCTGCCTGGCCACCAAGAGCGCACCCAGTGGCTCCCGCCTCCGCCTGACACTGGAACGCCGCATGACGGAGTTCCCTGGCCTGGTCGTGCCCGTCCTCGTGTCTCTGCCCACACGGCCTCCCGTGGGAACGCCGTCCCACCTCCGCGTCCTGAATCCCATCTAGTGGTGGGATTCCCGAGTGCATGGATCCGGTGGGACCTCCGCCACGTCCTACAGCAAGCCGCCCGCTCCGTTTCCCTGCGGCACCTGCGGGTACACCAAGCCCGGGAGAAACGCACGCTTCCCAAAGCCAGGAACACAGCCAGGCTGCGGAGTGACCGTGATGGGCTCCAAGATCTAAACCTCCCAGAGAAAAAGGCGTCTTTCATCTCTTTCAAAAGAGTAAAGTAAACGCTCTGAGACTGTGTTGTGGTGCCAGTAAGAGGCCCGAAGAGGCCATTTTCAGGCCACCAGACCCGCCCCAGGGCCTGCGGGGAACTCCGACGGGACCCATGAACGTGTCTAATCCACAAGGATTTGTCTTCAAGGGGGCGGAGGGGAGCATCCTCACCCAGCTCCCTCCTGCACACAGGCGTGGGGGGCCGGGGGTGCGCGTCGTCCAGCACCCCCAGGCACGGCCTCGTCGCAGAGGCGCCTTCCAGTCCTCTGCTCGCCTCCCCAGCCCGCAGGGCCCCTGGGCCCCGACCCTCCCGCCCCGGTCGGCGGCACATCATAAGGACTTCTGCTCCCCTGGTTCGTGCCGCGGGATCCGGAGGCAGACACGCAAAGCCCCGGGGAACGGCGTGCTTCCAATCGACCTGAAGGTCCGAGTTCAAGCTGCCCGGTGTCGAGTTTAAAGTCCCGCTTGCTCATCTGTCTCAACAACTCCCTCCCACGTGCACGGCTCAGGCACGTGGGACATGCGCTGAGGAGCTTACAAAGGGGCCTGGACAGACTTCGGTGCTTCAGAACGACTGCGCAGACGCCCCAGGTCACCCCCACTGCACGTGACCCGCAGGTCACGGCTGGGTGGGGTACGGGGTCGTCTGCGCCTGCGCGGCTCCCACAGCTCACTGCTCGGGCAGCGTTAGGAGTCATCTGCGCCTGCGCAATATCCACAGGTCCCGGCTCTGGCAGGGAGACAGGGTCATCTGCGCCTGCGCAGCACCCACAGGTCACTGCTGTAACAGGGTTAGGGGTCATCTGCGCCTGCGCAATATCCACAGGTCTCTGCTCTGGCAGGGAGACAGGGTCGTCTGCGCCTGCGCAGCACCCACAGGTCACTGCTGTAACAGGGTTAGGAGTCATCTGCGCCTGCGCAATATCCACAGGTCCCGGCTCTGGCAGGGAGACAGGGTCGTCTGCGCCTGCGCAGCACCCACAGGTCACTGCTGTAACAGGGTTAGGAGTCATCTGCGCCTGCGCAATATCCACAGGTCCCGGCTCTGGCAGGGAGACAGGGTCGTCTGCGCCTGCGCGGTACCCACAGGTCACTGCTGTAGCAGGGTTAGGGGTCATCTGCGCCTGCGCAATACCACAGGTCACTGTTTTCGCAGGGAGATAGGGTCATCTGCGCCTGCGCAGCACCCACAGGTCGCTGTGGTAGAAGGGTTACGAGTCACCTGCGCCTGCGCAATATCCACAGGTCGTCTGCGCCTGCGCAATACCCACAGGTCCCTGCTCGGGCAGGGAGACAGAGTCGTCTGTGCCTGCGCGGTACCCACAGGTCACTGCAGTAGCAGCGTTAGGAGTCATCTGCGCCTGCGCAATACCACAGGTCCCTGCTCTGGCAGGGAGACAGGGTCATCTGCGCCTGCGCAGCACCCACAGGTCGCCACGGTAGCAGGGTTACGAGTCACCTGCGCCTGCGCAATAGCCACAGGTGGCCTGCGCCTGCGCAGTACTCACAGGTCCCTGCGGTGGCAGGGGTAGGGCGTGGCCTGCGCCTGCGCAGCCGGCTCCACTGCGTCCTGCCCGGTCTGCACCAGGATGATGGCTCTTTCGATCATGTCTTGCAACGGAACGAAGACGTAGTTGTATTTGAACGCGTCGGCCGGGAGGCGCTGCGGATGGGACTTCCAGAGGGGGTTGTGCCCCACGTCCGTGCGCATGCTGTAGGAGGTGCTGGTCCGGATGGTGTACGTGACGTGGGGCGGCAGCCGGCGGGGCGCTGCTCGCAAGTGCCTGCCGGCCCAGGCGCCCCGGAATATGACACCTGCGGCAGAACGGGGCGCACGGGCGTCACAGCCGGGAGTGGAGCGCACGCGGCGCGGGGGCGGCGGGAAGGCCGGTCCCGGGAGGCGGCGCCGGCTCCGGGCGGGACACAGTTCGCGGGCAGTGCGGCCAAGGCCCCCTGATCCCAGGCCAGTGTCCCTTTCACTTTAACGAAACCACACAGTGGTGTGTCATTCACGCCAAGAGACTATGGTTTGCGTGTTTGTGGGACTTGAAAAATTACAAGAGGTTGCTCAAAAAGTCGGGTGTTCCTTGCCCGGGATTACAGGTGCGTTCCTAAGAATTAGTATTGGGGGTGTTAGTTATCATTCCAAACGTGCACACGTGGATTCTGCATTCTCCCACGTGCATTCTGTGGCTCCGTACAGCCTGTGCAGGCTGAATTGTGTTCCCCCAAAATGTGTATGTTGGAGCCCCGTACGAAGGCCCCCCAGCACTTAAGGATATCACTTTATTTGGTCACAGGGTCTTTACAGAGGTAACAGTGACACTGGGGTCACCAGCGCGGGCTGTAATCCAGTGTGACTGGTATCGTAAGAAGGGGACTCGGGACGCAGACACGCCGCAGCACAGCCACGTGAGGACACGAGGAGAGCGGAACAGTCCTGCTCACGCCGTGACCTCGGGCTTCTGGACTCCAGGCTGGGAGCCCGGCTGCTCAGGCTGCACAGTCTGACACTTCGTCACAACAGCTCCAGCAAACTGCTATGAAGTCCAGTGAAAACCTTTCTGTGTTTGTGCAGAACGTGACCACACATCGCATTCACCTTGAACAAGCAAGTGAACGATTCGTAGATGGGGGTGAACACTGTCCTTTCTCCCACCCACCCCCAGGATGTGACGACACCCTGATAACAATAAAAGTGATGGGGGAGTCGGAATGTACGTGCAGTAAGGGAAACTGTCCTCGTCCTGTTCGACTTCACCACAAACAGCATCGTACCCGGTAACGGCAGACGCAGTGAATGGCGCTGGGCCGGGGATGGTGACGCCCAGTAATCGCGGCACCAGGGCCCCCGTTCCATCAGCTCAGGGCAATCGTCTGCTTTATTTCCTTATCTTTCCTTTCTGAGCCATTGTGAGACAGGCGTGGGGCGGAACACGCAGGGACGGCCTGAGGGGGAGGCGCCCCCGTGAGCACTTACTGGCCAGGAGGCTGTTCCGCCGCATGAGCTCCTGTGCTGTGGCCTCCAGGGCGGCGACAGACGACATGGCCTGGAAGCGGTCCAGCTCCACACAGGACGACAGGTTGACCAAGACATGTCCCAGGAAGCGGATGCGCCCAGCATGCGGGTGACTGAGCAGCCTGCCCAGCGCCCCTCCTGGGGACAGTGGACACACACGCACGTGAGGTGCAGCCACGACCCCCCACCATGGGACAGTTCCATAACTGTCCAGTTTTGTTCACACGCAGACTTTGCTACTAGCTTGCTGAGTGTGAAGCCCACTGCCTGCCTGTCAGTACATTCCCTATAATCCTGACACTTGCACGTAAATGAAAACCATGACTCAAAACAGTTGGCTTGCAGCCCGCTGGACGGGGTGAGCAGAGACGGGGAGAGGGAACAAAGCCTGCGGGCAGGGAGCAGCTCTCCCAGACTCGGCAGAGGGAACTTCGTGTGACGCCCGCGGGCGGCTGAGTCCAGCACACACTTTGTAACGACTGGGGAGAGGTCCTGACAAGAGCTCAGCCTCCAGGACGCCCGCCCGGGGCTGAGCCTCGAAAGGAAACAGCTGCAGGTGAAAGCTGGCCACCGAGGCCAAATATCAAACATGTTTCCCACACACCCCGAGGGGGCTGCCAGCCTCAGCTCTGGTGTCGGGGCAGCTGGGCCACACGGCGGAGTCAGCAAATCACAGAACCGCAGGTCCCGGCACGGGGTAGGTGTTCAGGGCAAGCTCTTCATCTTAGAGATGAGGGACGGGCGGGAGGAGCCTCGTCGGGCTCCCCCAGGCACATTCGCTCTCCCTCACGTGCCCACACTGACTCTTACACACCCACCCACACCCACACTGACTCTTACACACCCAAACTCACTCACTGTATGTCTGGAGCTTTTCGGTCAGTTCGTCCACATTGATGTGCAACTGGCTTTCCACAAAGTTCCTTATAAATCGGTTCCCTAGGGCTTCCTAAAGGAAAACAGACCCGCTGAGCAAAAATAATGGCATCAGGCTTTCTTACCAAGTGATACTTGAGACATTTACTCCAAGTTTCATTGTCAGACGAGAAAAAGGAACATAAAGTGAATCCTCTTAAAAGAGGTAGTAAAACATCAGCGTGAATAATAGCATAACATGCGATTAGGACTTTACCTTGAAAAGAAAAAGTAACCATTACGACGATTTGGTTATAACTGTGACTGTGCACTAACACTGTAAACCAAGAATGGGTCAGTGTTGACTTGTTGCGTTCCAAACTCCGTGGGGACACGTCACGTAAGGTTCTGTATGTGGCCTCCACGGGCCGCTATGAAGCGGGACCTTCGTGGCAAAGGACTCGGTGTGCCCCCCCAATCCTGACCCTGCAGCTTCCTAACCACCTGGGGGCTCCTCCCCCATTGCCGCATCCGTGATCGATGGCTCCGTGATCGATGGCTCCGTGATCAATGGCTCCGTGATCGATGGCTCCAGCTCCGCCCATCTGCAGGGGTTTCACTATGGAGCGCTCTCCAGACGATTTCCATGAGCTTGGCGGGTTCGCGCGTGTGTTTTGCAGTCAACAGGCATTGACTTGCTCTGTGCTGCCACACACAACCCACAAGACTGAGCGTGAACGTGGCTGCGAGGACGGGGACGTCACAGTGGGGACTCACGGTGGAACCTGCCAGGTCACCAGGGAGCATGTACATGGCTTCCTGAGCCGTGACCCTGTGAGCTGGGGCCTGAGGCGCATTCTCGGGCCCTCCCACCTCTCACCCTCGGGACGTGGGACGCTGTTGGCTGCCATCCACAGGTGACAGGATTCCATTATGAGACCCGGCGGGCACTTCCTGCTAGTCTCATCCATCTTCTTTCCCTGGACAGTAGCTGTTTGTCAGACATTGCACAGGGACTTCATCACCTATTAGTCATTTAATCTCAGCGACGTCTCTGCCTGGAGAGGGCTGTCACGTCTAACCAAGGGCAGGAGTTGGGGCAGCAACACCGAGGGCGCGAAGCTGCCCTCTGCTGGCAGAGCCGGGCCTCAAACTTGGGCCTGCAAACCCCGAGGCCCCGGCGTGACCTGGACGCTAAGACATGGGGCACAGCCGCCCGCTCTGCCCTCTGAGGTAAGACATGTGCGGGTAACTGGACACGTGACCGAAATTTCCGGCGTGAGGATCTTGGCCCACGGGCTCGTCCCAGAACCAGGCTAAGTGCTGAGGGGGGCAGCCTTCCACGCATCCCCACGGGGAAAGCCGTGCCCAGGTGCCTGCGGAGCCTCCTGGGGCCCCGGGACGTGGCCGAGGGCACCGCCGCTCACCTGCAGCTGGGTGAGTGCCTGGGCCCCCCCATCGCTCTGGAAGGCGCTGGAAACGTTCAGCAGCATCGCTGACACCGTCCTCAGCGTGTCCACGAAAGAGAAGGTGTGATTGGCCTGCAACACAAAGCGCTTCGCTCACGTCTCCAGCGCATGGTGGCCGTGGGGACACGCAGGGCGGTGATCGGCCATCACAGCACAGACCTGCCGTGAAAAGTCACCGTAAAAGCATCGGGAACAGTGCGCAGTTATGGACGCCGGCCGTGAACATGAGGATCATCTAAGACCCCAGGCTCTGTCAGATCATGAGGGGAAGGGAGGAAAAAGGCTAAACACTGAACTTGCCGCTCATGACAACAACTGGGAGTAGGAGAAACGTCCTGATTCAAAGGCTAACATATTCAGACCCATTTACCTAACTTGTTAAGTCAGTCAATAAACGCTGATGGAGGGTCTGTGAGCCGGCTCGGGCATAGAGGCTAGAAATACAGCTATGAACCAAATAAAAACTGTTTCCTCGAGATTATATCCAAACGCCGAGACAAAACTATCAAAGCCAACCGCATCTTTATACTGGATGCAAGAAAAGATTTTAAAAATCAAGCAAAAACAAAAGCGCCATCAACACTAATAGGAAACAAATTCACGGCAAAAAGTGTTAAGTGAAAGGAAGAGTGTTGTGTTGTGGGAAACAGCTGACGATTCACAGCGATGCGCATTTGTGCTCCGCACCATGTGGTCAGAAGATACGAAGCAAAGGCGACGGGAACTGGGGGGGCGTCAGGACGGAAGGGCAGGCGTCCCGCCCAGGCAGAGAGGCCTGGGGGGTCCACGGGGGAGCCCCTGGCCCCCGTGGGTGACGCCTGGCTCCACGGGGCTGTACTCGGGGGTCACACAGAGAGCCCGCGGCGGGGACGGCCCGCTGGAATCACGTGCCCCCTGGGCACTGCTGCAGCAGGGGGTGCAGATAGGGCCATGTGCAGCGGGGACAGGCGGGCACTCCGAGAACCCCAGGTGGAGACGGAAGATGTCACCCAAACACGTGACACGTGAAGAGCACGTAGGTGCACAGCACAGCCGCGGGGGGGGCGCCTCAGTGAGCTCTGGGTGGGGGAGGGGGGCGGCTCCCGGGGGCAGCACGCTTCCACTCAGATGAACCTTCTCCACTAAACCATCTGCCCTGACAGCATGGGCCCTGTGCACAGGGAACTGCGCTCAGCCACGGCTCGGCCACGGCTCGGCCACGGCTCGGCCACGGCTCGTGGACTCAGCCTCGGGCTTGGAGAGGAACAGGGCCGGCGGCTGTGAGCATCCAGACGCAGGAGCACGTGGGACGTGCCCGCTGAGGCCCCCTGAGCATCAGCACCACAGATGCAGAGCTGGGACGTGCCCCTGTCACCGCCGATAGAGAAGCTGCAGCAAACCCCAGATCCACACGTGCACACTTTGTGTTTACAAGCACACCTGTAATCCCAGATCCACAACACTTTATATATTTACAAGCATACATGTAATCTCAGGTGCACAAGCACAGCTGCGCTCACACACCACGCACACTTTATTTACAAGCACACCTGTAATCTCAGATCCACACCGTGCATACTTTGTGTTCACAAGCACACATGTGTACATACAGTGAGCTAGTGAAACTTAGCTAGGTTAAAGCTCCCTAATTTAGTCCATGTATTCGTACCCTCACCTTTCAAGTACTGAAGAAAAAGTTACTAAAACTATTAACATGCTGGGGCACAAAGAAAGTGCCTATAACCCAACATACATACACGATTCAGGTGTGTTCTATGAGATTAGAAATTGTTAGGAAAAGTTTGTGTGAACACTTCTAACATTAGCAAATGAAAAAATGTAGTATAAAAAACTCAGATTACAGGTTATTATTTAGAAAATGATTATATAGGAAAAAATAATAAAGATATTAGCTGTAAAATATATTAGATACAACCAAAATTCAGACTCAACTGAGTTTGTTATTAAATTAAGAAGTTCAATAATCAACAAAGCTTTCACAGAATGTATCAATAAAATAATAATACAGAAAACCCAAGGAAAGCAAAACAAAGAAACTGATTAATTAAAAAATAAATGACTTGGAGAAAAGGAAAAACAAGGACAGAAACCATTTCCCTAAACAAACAATCAAGTTCACAAATCTCTGCAAAATCTGATTTTAAATTATATAAGATTTATTAAAATGTTGGGCAGCATCTAAATATTAATATTTAATATTAATTTAGATACTCAAAACTGAAAACACGAATACAGAAATCACAAATAAAATAACTTAATAGTATCAGATAAGAAAGCTACTGACTCTGAAAACTCCCCGTAACGTGCGCAGGTGAGCAGGAAGGTTACTAATGGCATTCATGTGCAATCACACACAATGTCACCAAAGCAGAGGCGCTCGGCCTGTGTGGGAGCCGGCTTCCCGGTCCGGCTGTGGTGCGGAGCCGCTGTCTGTGGGCTCCTAACGCCCGGCCCCGTGTGGTCTGACGCAGCGGGGGCCCCAGTGGGGACTTCAGGAAGGACCCGCACAAGTTCACTGTGAGAGTCCACACGTGGACCCTCCAAAAGGACATGTTCGCGTTTATAAGAACAGAAGCTACCAGGCATTCGAGCAAAGGGGACGCGTCTGCCGACCCTGAGCCGAGCCGCAGGTGGGAACGGGGCCTGGGGACACCGTGGCCACCGGCCCCCTGTGACATCCACAACCCAGAGGCCTGAGGTCCTTCCTAAGAGCCACTTCGATCAAAATGGCTCAGCTGCTCGCTGCCCACACGCCACCCCAGACGCTGAGGTCACCGCCCCTGGAAGACGCCGCGTCCTCCACTGGCAGGACCCGCTGGGTCCTGGGCTCCCAGGTGCAGGTCCCACCCGCCGGGCCCACTCTGCTGACCCCCGGGACCTGCATGCTCCGGAGCCGCCGTCAGACCAGAGAACGCAGCCCCAGGAACACGCACCATCACGTCAACGGAAGGAGCAAGCGTGCAGGACGACCAGTCCTGCCGTGCGTGGCTCTGAGACGTCACGGGAGGAAAAACAGGCGTCTAAAGCGGCCGTGCTGAGCCTCCCTGCAGACTCAGGTCCTTCACGGAGCTCAGCCCCCGGGGGCTCCCACAGCCTCGCCATCCACGCGGCAAACGCCGCTGACCCCCACTACAGACCTGCCAGCCCGACGATTCCAGAATCCCCACCACCACCCCACACCGAGCACGCGGGCCCGAGCCCCCCAGACGAGCGGAATCGGGGCCTCCTGTCCGGGGACCGCCCTCCCGCGGCCGCCACCCCACACCGAGCACGCGGGCCCGAGCCCCCGGACGAGCGGAATCGGGGCCTCCTGTCCGGGGACCGCCCTCCCGCGGCCGCCACCCCACACCGAGCACGCGGGCCCGAGACCCCCGGACGAGCAGAAAGGGGCCTCCTGTCCGGGGACCGCCCTCCCGCGGCTGCCACCCCACACCGAGCACGCGGGCCCGAGCCCCCCGGACGAGCGGAATCGGGGCCTCCTGTCCGGGGACCGCCCTCCCGCGGCCGCCACCCCACACCGAGCACGCGGGCCCGAGCCCCCCGGACGAGCGGAATCGGGGCCTCCTGTCCGGGGACCGCCCTCCCGCGGCCGCCACGCCAAAGGCACGCCCTGCCTCCCATGTCCTCGCAGAGAGCGGCTGCAGCCCCGAGTGCAGGAACAGGACCCAGATGACGGCAGTCACCGTAAGACCTCAGGGAAGCCCACCTAGACCACAGCGACGTCACCCGTTCTCGGTGACGTCTCCCGGGGCTGCCGCTCACCTTCCGCATGAGCTCGTTCACCTCGGGGGTGTCCGGCGTGTACAGGACCTTCCCGTGCAAGAGGGGTTTGAGGAAGGCCCATGCCAGCGCGCCATTGGGAGCCTGCAGAATTTCCTGATAAAGCTTCAGGCAAAACGGGGCTGTCAGGATTCAAAAAAAAGGAAAAAAGGTGTCGAGACCCAAGAGCTCGGGTTAGTGGGGGAACTCGCTGACACCCACACAGCACCCCGCACCCCGATGCGCCTCCCACTTGCATTTTGTGGGAGTGACCCCTCCACCCAGTGATGCAGCGCCCCCATAACCAGCTCTTTGCCTAACGCCCCGAGTCCTAGTGCCCGAGGCATGAAGGGTGCTGCGGTGATTGGTTCTGTCGTCCCAAATTCACCACGTGCGGAGAAAACCAGTTATTTTTACGCACAAAGCACCATGAAACCCACTGGAGACGGCCCATCGCACGCGGCTAAGGGCGTGACCACGTAATGAACTGTAAGGCGCTCGCTACCGAGCTCGCTCTTTGACACTTTAACCCGCACTTCAAAGTACAAACGCCGTATACGCAGCAGCGGTGCTGACCCGGAAGGCGCGCGGCGGCCTCCTGGCGGGAAGGGTCGGAGGTCGGAGGACGGAGCGGAGCCGTCGTCGCCCCACGTGCCCGCCTGCGACGCGGCAGAGTGCGCCCCAGGGAGCAGGTGCGCGGCTCGGGTGACAGCTCCTTACTTGAGTCCTCAGGGATGTTGAACTTCTCTGTGTCGCCTCCCAGGACGTCGCTGACCTTGGGCAGGTTGAGGACCGTGTGCGAGTCGCTGAGGAACGGCGCCTGATCCTGGCACAGCGTCTTCATCAGGGACTGGAGCGAGCCGGGGGCGGGGCTCCTGGCCTGGCCGCCGGGCGGGGCCTGCGAGCACATGAAAACACGTGAAAACACGTGAAAACACACTCCAGGGAAGCGGTGGCCGGGAGCGACACCCCCAGACGCGGGAGGCGCGGTCCCTCCTCCCCCCGGAGCACACAGGACGCACAGCCGGGTGGCCGATCTGCCGCGGCCTCTCCATCCCCGGGCTGCTTGCCGATCCCTGTGGGAAGTATTGTGGCCGACACGCCCGTGAGGAGAGAAAACGTCACCCACACACACACACAAACCCTGTTGTTTGTCCAGCGATAGATTATTAATCCATAAACGTTCACTGCCCAGACTAATAATACCCTTAACCTAAGTCGTCACACCAAATGCCCACTACCTGCCAGCTCTGCACACGGCCTGCTTTGCACACAACCCGGTGGCTCTGCACACGACCCCGGCTGCTTTGCACATGACCCCAGCGGCTCTACAAACGACCCGGCGGCTCTGCACACGGCCCCAGGCTGCTCTGCACACAACCCCGGGTGGATCTGCACACGACCCTGGGTGGATCTGCACACGACCCCAGGCTGCTCTGCACACGACCCAGAGGCTCTGCACACGACCCGGGGCGGCTCTGCACATGACCCGGTGGCTCTGCACACGGCCCCAGGCTCTGCACACAGCCCCAAGCTCTGCACACGGCCCCCCAGGCTCTGCACACGGCCCCCCAGGCTCTGCACACGACCCAGGTGGCTCTGCACACGGCCCCCAGGCTCTGCACATGGCCCCAGGCTCTGCACACGGCCCCCAGGCTCTGCACACGGCCGCTGTGTCAGGAGAGAAAGGCAGACACACCTGGGGAAGGTCGGGCGCGTCCAGCAAGGCCGTGGCATCCAGCGCGTGAAAAAACTCGGGGAGGTCGTCGAGGACACGGCCGGCTCTGGGGAGCAGGCGGCTGAGCCTGGAGACCACGTCCAGCAGCGAGGCCAGCGCGCCGTGGGCTTCCGCTGGCATCAGGACCTCGAAGGAGAGAACCGCACGCTGACCCGCCGGCCGAGGCCCACGAGGGGCAGCACCCGGGTCCCCAGACACAGCCCCGGGGGGCGTCGCTCCAAGAGCCGGGGGCGGGGCTGCTCCCCGCTGCGGGTTCTGTGCTGAGCAGGCCGACCACCCCCAGTGCCAGACCCCCGAGGACCCCCGATGCCGAGCCCCACCCCAGGCAGCGCTCGGAGGCCCGGGTGGGCCGGGCCCTGCTCACGCATGGAAGCGGCCACGGCCAACGCGCCCCGCCGGCCGGCAGCCCCTTCCTTACTCGGTAGACGAGGCTGCGCAGGTCCAGGCCGCGGCTCAGGGACAGCACCAGTGTGTACGCGGCGGCCCCGGGCAGGCCGCACAGCTCGGCCACCGCACGTCGCGACGCCTCGTCCTCGGGGAACGTCAGCAGGAGACGGAGCGTGTCCCGGTCACACCGCCCCGACAAAGCCGCCGCGAGGGCGCTCGGCAGCACCTGCGGCAAAGCGGGGGGGCAGACGCTCGTCCACCAGAGCCGGGCAGCCCCCAGACACGGGGGCCCCCGAAAGCCCGTTTCCCACGACGCAGAGCAGGGGTTCGCTCGATCTGAAAGGAAAATGTCCCTAAAACGTGCACGTAGGTAGCGAGCTGACTGTGAAGCACACTCGCTTTCTGATGACCCGGGAGCTGCCCTCCGTCCTGCCCCCCAGAACGCATGCCCGGCCACCCCACCCCACTCTCTGCGCCCCGAGTCGCAGCCCCCGCTGCTCACGGTTACGGGTCGGCCACTAGCTCCTCCTCCCTCCCCAAACTGAAGGCCCGACGGCCACACCTGTTGCCATTTCTGATCAGAAAAGGTAAACACGTCAGAAGGAGGGTGTGCGGACGATGTGTGAGCATCCGGCTAATGGGGGTCACGCACCACAAAGGACCCGAGCTGCATCTCCCGGTGGGTAGGACACCCCGTTAACGGCCTTCGCCAGGTGACAAACCATAAAGCGACGGAGACTGTAAAGACGCCAGAGCTGTGTCACCTGCCGTGCTCACGCTTGGCGGGTGTAACCGCTGGGAAGCGCAGGCCGGGAGGCCCTCTGTGAACCGGCTCCTTGATCGGGAGACTCGCGGGCGTGCGAGACTCACCACAGGCTCCCGGGTAACGTCATCAGATGCCAAGAAGTCATGAGTAAAGCAGCGGGTTAGAGAGACAGGGTGGGCACGCAGACACGCAGGCGTGTTCAAGGAGCTGGCTCACACCGTTGTGGGGTTTGGCAAGTCCGAGGTCTGCCAGGGGCGTCAGCCAGCAGGGGACCCAGGAAGAGCTGACGCTGCAGCCCGGGCCCGAAGGCCATTTGGAGGCAGAACCCCTCCTCCTCGGGGGACCTCAGTCTTTTAAGCCCTTCAACTGATTGGACGAGGCCCACCACATGAGGGAGAGCAATCTGCTTCAGTCACAGTCCATTGATTTAAAGGTTAAACTCAGGGGAAGCCGGGATGGCTCGGTGGGTTGAACGCTCACTTTGCAGCCCCAGGGACCGAGGATCGAATCCTGGCCCCGGCCCATGAGGACCCATATGCTGAACTGGGGAGTGCCCCCAGTTCAGTTCTCACCGGGGTGAGACCCCGGCCCAGTTCCTGCCTGTGTAGCCCCGCCCACCTGTGGAATGAAACTATGTGGAAAAACCAATGATGTGCAACTATGGAGACTGTTCTGGGTCCTCCCCCTTCTCTCTGTCTCTCTCTCTCTCTGTGTTGAAAACAATAAAAATAAATAAATATATAAATAAATAAATCTTTAAAGGTTAAACGCATCTAAAACTGAAAAAAAAATACCCTTCTCATGGACATTTAGGTTTGGTGCTTGACCAAATATCTGGGCATTAAATTAACCCTCACAAATGGCTAGGATCCTCTAATAGGCCAAGTAACGTTCTAAATCTCTGAGTGTTTTCAGAGCCAATCACCAGGAGCCCTTTCTTCACATGGGCCTGCCGGTGCAGACACGCCTGAGAACGACGTCCTCACACCACCGCTTACGGACGTGCTCTCTGGAGGGGGTGAGGCGATGTCCTTGAGGAAAGAGGTTTCAAAGAGGAGGCAGGAATGGCGGGTACGCACAGCCTCCCTTAGCTTTGATCAGCCCCATGAAATACGCAGTTTTCCATGCGAATGGAATTCACGCAAGCCCACAACGCAGAGGACTCCGGCCAGAACAGGCCGCCGAGGGTCCCTGTGTGTGTGCTGTGTGCCGTGGTCTTACCTGGCATCTGTACATCCCCTGCTGGTCCCACTAGGATCATATTCAACACAGCCTTAGAATTCAGCCCCCAGCAGAAGCATTTGTCTTGAAAACAGCCCCCTCTTTTAACCAAGTGGGGGCCCACGTGCCCACACCCCACGCACACTCGTCACGTCACACAGCAGAGCGGTGCCCACAGTGTGGCTGCTCCAGCTCTTCCCAGGTCACCCCACTTCACTTTAGCTTTTCTAAATTTTACTATTTCCATTCTTCCTGTCTGAAGGGCAACTAAAGCAGCTGGAAGCCAGCGGGGAATAAGAAAACAGAGATAACACTCAGTTTTCTCGAGCTGGAAATATCATGTACAAATCCTTTCTAAATAAGCAAAGCGAGCATCTCCCAACTCAGGCTCGGCCTAGGCTGACAGAGCTGATTATCAGAAACACGGCACCACGGTGTCGATACTTTCCCTGCGTGGCTGCATTTGGCTTGAGAGGGTGAGGATCCAGGAATGCAGGGGAGCCAGCTGCCCACCAGGCGATCCTGGCGTGCACACACGTGTGTACAAATGTGTGCACATGCATGCAAATATCACGTGTATGCACATAACATCGTGCGTGTGCGCATCGCGTTGCACGTGCATGCACGTGTGCACAGCATATGTGTGCGTGCATGTATGTGTGTGCCTGTGCATCACACGCATGTGCATACACACACGTCATGCACACTCTTAAAGTGGCCTGAAAAATTACCAACAGGTAACATCGATCCTAATGAATTCTGATCATGGGTTACCCAGGAGCCCTTGAATAAAACAGCGAAGGCCCGAAACTGTGTTGACAGTCACCGTGAATGAGCCACGTCAGTACCAAGTGACAGCGAAGTTACCAGGCCAGTAAGTTACAAGCTCCCCAGACAGACACGCCGATGAACGGGCGCGGGGGGCCTCCCCGGCCACGGTCATCCTCCGCACAAACGGCTTGTGGGGAAGTACGAACAACACGCTCATCTCCTGTTGACTGGCGGGGTCGGGAGAGACAGAAAAGCGACACTTTGCCCAGTGGGGCCGGCGCTGGAAGTGGCTTGGAGGTGAGAACACTGGCAGGGACGAGCAGCACTTTTGGAGACATCAGTGCAAATCCTGACACTGAGGTTCAAAATCGTCTACCGAAGTGCAAACAGGACAAGATGTACCCCATCAGGTGTCCCGCCAGCAGCGTGTCACTTTTATTTATTTGGCGTGCTGCCCCAGAAAGCACCCGCCCCTCAGAGCAGGGTCGCTGGGTCCCAGCTTCCGGAAGTGCACCTGACAGGAAGGAAGACTTCAAGTGAATGGACGAGTGAGGGTGCCCGTCGCTTTCCTGGGGTCCTGGTGCCCCTGAAGAGCATCCCCTGAGGATCTGATGTGATGAATTCACAGCTGACTGAAGTACGGCGGACAAGCCCAGGGGGAAAGGTACCACAACGTGACCAGAAATCATAGGGGCCGCCCACTGTCCACCCGGCCGTCTAGAAGCAGCACGAGCCCAAAGCCATGGCTTCACGGAACACGCATCCCTCACCAGGGTCTGCACTCAGGTGGGTGCGTCGGCACCTGCGCTGCCAAAGCCTCAGCTTCACGACCCAGTGGAATCGCAAGAACGCAAGCCTTCTCGTGCCCCTCGGAATGGCCCAGCCGCCCAGCTACGGAGGTGACGGTGACGACGCCCGTGGCCAGCGAGGCAGGGGAGTTCCGCGAGTGCAGAAAGCCCTGCACCGCCGTGTGCAGACAGCACCGCCGTGTGCACCGTGTGCACCGTCTGCAGACGTCGCTACCATGTGCGGACAGCACCGCCGTGTGCACCGTGTGCAGACGTCGCTGCCATGTGCGGACAGCACCGCCGTGTGCACCGTGTGCAGACGTCGCTGCCATGTGCGGACAGCACCGCCGTGTGCACCGTGTGCAGACGTCGCTGCCATGTGCGGACAGCACCGCCGTGTGCACCGTGTGCAGACGTCGCTGCCATGTG